>CAJVOY010000087.1:1495342-1514635 GCA_911197225.1 Penicillium salamii | reverse complement strand
TCAACGGTTTGGAGCTTAAGAGAGCGTAGTACGCCCATGATAGCTCGGTGCCACTCTTCAAAATCTCTTTCATCGGTAAGCACAGTCCTGATCTTGTAGAGGGTGAAGGTGCCAGGATCAGGCAGTCCAACAGACTGGTCCTTCTGGGCATCCACTCTGCGTCGTTCCCGTATGATTCTCTCCCACACCTCAGGAGCAGGCTGACCAGTGCGGTCTAGAGGGGGAGGGGGAGGGGCAGGGGGAGAAGAAGGCAGCGGGACCTCGCCGGATGACATTTCTGATGATGAAGTAAAAGATAAGTGAGGTAAAGTAAGGGTGGGGTGAGGCGGGGCGGTGATCTGAGTCAACCACCCCCTTCCCTAGGTAAAAATGCAGTATCTTGTCAGACAAAGCGTGTTGAATAACGTATTCTTGATAAAGAGGATCTCATACCCTGCTGAGGCTACAAGGCAAAAGAAGAAGCGGACTGTGTGATGGCGGCAAGCTTCAGAAGAAGGTCCTATTCGACGAAGACAACTAAGATGAAGAAGACTATGGAATCTCTGGAGAGAGCTGCTCTTATAGTACAGAGAGAGTATGCAAAGTATGCAAACTTGCAAACGCGCAAACGTATGGAAAGCAAACCTGCTGATGGTAGCAAGCCATCACAGACTGGAACTGATCGATTGACTGCGGGAGAGAGAGAAGGGGAGAAAAAGAAGCCTCGGGAGCGAGGGTCTATCTACACAAACAGCAAACGAGGGTTGGGACGAACTTCCCCACTCAACACTTTGGCAGCAACATGTAGTGAACACTCACCGAGTCTGACCCTGCACTAAATTTCTCCCAGGAGCCTGACTCGGAGTGCACTCATAAAAGCGGCAGCAGCTGCAAACCCTAGTGATAGAATTTCCCACTCGGCAGAGGAACTCAAGTGCATAGAATGACCTAGGTAGTATAGTGGGAGAACCGCCTACATCTCTATGAGCTTAGTCAGGAGCATATACTGATTCAGTTCCCAAGAAGGATAGATATGGTCGCGCAGAGTAGTCTAGTGAATATCATCTATCTTCGTTCGTGCGGTTCTGCTATGTTTACAGAATAGAGGCTGATTCTACTGCTCGCTTACGATGTAGTGATCTTAAGTTGTTCACTGCTCCTTCTGTCGTCCTGTCTGCTATGGCGGACTGTATGCGCCTTCGGTAGGTAAGATGAGGGGATTGATACATCGACACCCTCGCGGATAATATGACACCCTTGGTGCATGATTTTGGCCTGTTTCCAATGTTGATGCCCTTATAGTAGGCGTCAATCTTTCTGCCAGTAAAGCAAGGAAGCACAAAGCTTAATAGTATAGCTAAAGAGTCGGTTTCTTTAATAGATGCGCCAGTTGGCTTTCTAGACCATGAGAATGCTAGTTATAGAAAGTGGAATAGAAAACGGAATAGAAAATGCGATGAAAAAAGGAATTGTTCAAGGTGTCGCATTATCCAAAGGGTGTCATACTATCCGCGAGGCTGTCGATGCATCAATCTCCTAATATGATCCTTGTAACATGAAAGGTGGTTGTGTTCATTTGCCATTGGCGGCTTCAAATGCTGGCTGTAAAAATGAGATGTATTCAACAAGAGTGTGTGTACCACATTATTCTGATTCCCTGCTACTTTCTTCCTCCTCTAGTATTGTCGAGTATGGAAGATACTTGGTGTCTTCATCCTTTGTTTCCAGGTAGTTGAAAGGTGGGTCCTCTGGACTTGAGTCTATAGACTCTTGTTTCACACGACGTTGCTTCTCCGGTGTTTCTCCAATCTGTAGAGCCTGTGTAATAGTACTCCCGGTGAAATGTAGGATTATTCCAACGGTAGCTCCGATCAACACGGCCACAGTCATGAAATAGATGAAAGCCTATCGGGGGTTAGTAATATGTCGGGTGCTCATCGTACGCTAGTCACGGAAGTAATGCTCAAGCTCATGTCTTTCCTGGCATACCTCTAATTTGATCAAGATTCGCAGCGGAAGCAGAGTCAAGTATAGGATGACATGTCCGAGGTAGATCACTGGCGATGCGATGAATAGGAGAGGCGACAACAAGTAAGAAAGCAGAGTCGCCGTCAACCCCAGTGTGAATGTAAAAGGAGCCGTGATCACCGACAGCCAGTTCATTGTGAATCTTGACAATCACGATTGTTCTCGACTGCGTCGACTGCGTATGTTTTGATATCCCAGCGCGCCGAGGTCACCTGGAAGCCCTAAGCCCTATTTCCTCATTGGGTATTCCGGCGTCATCAACCTACTGGACGTACTTCGGACCTCCAACGGACGACATCGTGGATTGATTCGCCCCGCCAGTTCGATTTCCTGCCGGTACTGTCGGTGCCCTCCTGCACTCTAAAATCGCGACTTAGTGCAACCTTGCCTCCGATCCAAGCCCCTCAGTTCATCCCAAATCCCACCTTTCCCCGCCTTCGATGGGTAACAACCCTTCCAAAGGGCCGGTCAGTGACGCGCCGCCCGCCCGCGCTTCTCCCAATTCGTCAAGCGACAAAAAGGTTGCTCGTCGGTCCTCTCTCAACGCCATCACCAATTCGAAGGCCACCGCCGCCGACCCCTCCGCCACGAAGGAGACCGCCGCCGGGCATTCGGCAACATACCAAGGATCCGTCCAAGATCGCCTCCAGTCCCGAAATGTGCCCGAGTCATCACCCAGGAACATTGAGAGACCAATCAGTCATGATACACGCCAAGAAGAGCCGTCCCAGGGCAGGGATATTCCGACCCGCGATCACTCCAACCCGGTCCAGGTCCCTATCTCACGCCATGCCCCAGGGCGCGATCCCGTGGCGCCATCTGCGCCGCCACTCAACTCGTATTATAGCGCATCCGCCCACTTGCAACGTCCGCCGCGACTGCCGTTGCCCATCGGTGATGCCAACACTACACCCGGGTCGCCCCTAGCCGGTTTCGAGGACTCGATTATCCAGTCGCTTCCCGCAGACCAGGTCCTGGACCAACAGATTGATCAGAATACCGCAACATTGGGCAACACAAGTATCGACGAAGAAGAGTTGCTTGATGAGCTCCAGCCTTACACTGTGAGTGGAGCAGGAAAGGCGGTCCCTGTGGTCATTGAATGGACCACGCCTGCTCAGAAGGTCTATGTCACTGGAACGTTCGTCAACTGGGAGAAGAAGTTCCGTCTACACAAAAGGTTGGCACCCTGGTATATCCAAGTCTCATAACTCCGACTGACACGTAAGACAGCGAAAATAACCCCTCCGTAATGTCAACTACTTTGAACCTTCGGCCTGGCACGCACCATTTGAAGTTCATTGTCGACGGAGAAATGCGCGCCGCAGATAATCTTCCCACTGCCGTCGATTTCACTAACCACTTGGTCAACTATATCGAGATCGGTGCAGATGATACATATGACCCTCACTCGGCCATTCAGCCAGGAGCTCACCCTCAACAGACAGCGCCGGATTCGTCCAAGCAAGACCAATCAGGTGATCCGGAGGACCACCCTCCAGAGAAGGAAGAGGCAGAGGAGGAAGTGCCACCCGGCGATTTCGGTGGTGCAATCCCTCAGTTCCTCGCTGATCTAGACAAGGAAGAGGACAGCCCGGCCTACGTCCAAGCCGCCAATGTCATTGGAGACACTGCTACCCCACCAAGTCTACCTCTCTTCTTGGGCAAGTCCATTCTCAATGGCACGACCCCCATGAAAGACGATAGCAGTGTCCTGAACTACCCTAACCATACCGTCCTCAATCACCTTGCCACCAGTAGCATCAAGAATGGTGTTCTGGCGACGAGTGTGACAACAAGGTACAAGAGAAAAGTATGTTTCATCTCTACAGTCCATTGGCCATCATCTAACCCATCTTCTAGTATGTTACGACCATTTTGTACAAACCGACTGGGGATATAACCGGTGAATGAAGTCCAAGCAAATAGCTGGTTTTTAATTGCATACATTTTTGCCAAATTTTGTCTGGGACACGTGAGCCATCCAAAGTGCAGGGTTATGAAGATCTGCTCCGTACCGACAAACAATTCCCGTTGGATGAGGCCCGCGTCCACCTTGGAACCTTCGATCTACCCGGTGTCCCCATATTGTCACCCCCGAGAATCCACCGACATTCGGCCTTGACACTAGATCCCCTATTATGGCCGATGCTGCATGGTTACAAAGTACAAGGCACGTTAGTGGAAGTCGGTCTTTTCTTGATCCATAATCACGCTGGGTATCTCTGGAGAACTGGAGAACTGACACACTAAATTCAGACCGCTGCACAGGTTCTTCGACTTATGCAAGGTTACTATCAAACATCTGGAAACTTACTGATTCTCTCTAGTTTGGAATGCAACATCGTTTCAGCCCCTGGTTTTTGAACTATATCTGTAAACAGTACATCATGTTTGGGTTATATCTGAAAAATGGCTAACATGCCTTTCAAATATTTTAAGCAATGCAACAACAGACATCGTGATGAACCGACGCTTCCAAGGTTCCCAGCTGGGTTGCCCCCAAGTTGCAGCTAATACGCAGCAAACCTCCAAGTAATACTTCAGTATCCATGGATGTTCCTAACCTCGGAACATTTATCAGACCGCTCGAAGGAACATAGAATCTAGTCTTCTCAATTCATAACACATGATATTTCTTTTTTATTTATGGATTTCTCGATCCTGAACTTAATCCCGCCACTTGACAAACACTTCGTCTGTACGGAAACGCTGAGTGCAAGTGCTCTCGCTCAGGGGAGTCCGGAATCCCGTCCCATAAGCCAGCATACCAGCTTGCGCAATCATTATACCGTTATCAATGCAGAATCGCTCATCGGTGGCATAAACACTACCACCACGATCCCTCGCCATGATCCCCATCATCTCCTGAAGTCTTTCATTAGAGCCAACGCCTCCAACGATAAGAACCTGCTTGGAACCAACGTGCGCCATTGCGCGCTCGGTGATTTCAACAAGCATCGAGAAGACAGTTTCCTGCAAAGAGAAGCACAGATCGGCGCGGGTGGGCTTGGCTTCCAATGACTCGCTCGCAGCAGCAGTCTCACTGGACTTTGCATCGTCCTCCTTCGCTTTTTCTTCTCCGCCTAGACCCCACTCCTTCGCCAGGCCGTCAATGGCAGCAAGAATACCTGAAAATGAGCAGTCCATGCCTTTCACAACATATGGTAGGTCGACCAGTTGCTTTCCTTGCTTGGCCAGTTGTTCAATGTTATATCCCGGTGCTGGGTCGTTGGAGATGTGCAGAGTGCGCGCGAATCGGTCCAGACAATTTCCCACGGCCATGTCGAGGGTTTCGCCAAAGATGCGGTACCTTTGTGAACTGTATGCGATGACTTGTGTGTTACCTCCGGAAACGTAAAGAACGACTGGGTTGGTTGCGCCGGTAATGAGACGTCCCATTTCGATGTCTGACAGAGCACGAGGTTAGCGGCTTGCTTGGGTATTGTTTATGTGGAATTCATTGGTACTCACGTCCCACGCAGTGATTGACACCGACTAATTCCTTGCCCCAGAGCAAGCTCAGCATTCGCGCGGCGACCACTACACTCTGTAGTGGGGCACCCATGCCCGGTCCCTTGGTGAAGCAAATGCAGTCTACATCGGCCACAGAAACTCGGGCTTCTTTCAGTGCCTGCTTGACTAGCTTTACTACCCAGGATCTGTGGTGGCGCGCAGTATCCTTGGGCAGAAAGCCCTCGCCTGGCGGGGAGACATAGGTGTGTCGGATATTGGCGAGGACCTGTGGAGGGCTACCATCTTTGGGATGCAGCATAATGCCGATGCCCAATTTGTTGGCAGAGCCTTCCATGCCAATTGCGATCATGATGGGCAAGTTTGAGGTTATAAGTTGTTATATATGGGAGTATAATATGCCAAAAAAAGAAGAAGAGTATTTCGTTATCGTTATCGGGAATTAAGCGGCAATGGACGGCCGAACTAAACCCGACCTTTAGTTTGTGTCTCTGTCCCCCTCTTGCTTTCTTCTTCGCCTCATATTCTCTGCTTCCCAGCTTTCCATATTTCCTTCTTCCTTCTTGTGGTATCTTCATGATTATTTTATAAGATCCACAATCCCCCATCTCCCCCCCCCAGGGTCCTCTCCAACAATGTCCTCGTCTACCCACTTCCCCGACGCCGAGGGCTTCCAAACACAGTCTGACAACTTCATATCATGGCTCCAAGCCAGCTCGGGTGTACAACTCAATCATAAATTGAGACTGGCAGATCTCCGGGCCAGCGGAGCAGGACGAGGTGTCGGTAAGTGCTCGAAGTACTTTCTCACGAAAATGTCTCTCCCCGAGGTCCAAAAAATGAGGTCTCACAATAGTATTCACCGGGTTCTAACATATTCTGCGGACTTCAGTGGCACAGGAAAACATCCCCGAAGGTGAAGAACTATTTTCCATCCCCCGTGCTATGGTGCTCGCCGTCCAAAATTCCGAGTTGAAGACCCTGCTGGGTCAAGATCTAGAGCAGCTCGGTCCATGGCTGTCTTTGATGCTGGTCATGTTGTACGAGTACCTCCAGGGCGAAAAGTCCCGGTGGGCCCCATACTTCAAGGTCTTGCCCTCTCGTTTCGATAGTCTGATGTTTTGGTCATCTGCCGAACTGCAGGAGCTGCAGGCAAGCACCATCGTTGAGAAAATCGGCCGAGAAGGCGCTGAAGAGTCCATCATGGAATCGATCGCTCCGATCGTGAGGGGAAACCCTGCTCTCTTCCCACCGGCCCCTGGTCTGTCATCTTATGATGGTGACGCCGGTGCCGCTGCTTTGATTGAGCTGGCCCATGTGATGGGGTCCCTCATCATGGCCTATGCCTTCGATATCGAAAAGTCCGAGGACGATGATGATGAGGGAGACGCAAATGACGAAAGTTACATGACCGACGATGAGGATGAACAATTGCCCAAAGGCATGATCCCTCTCGCCGACCTCCTTAATGCTGATGCAGACCGCAACAACGTATGTTCTACTACTCGATCATCCCGACGCCGATGCTGACTTGTCCTTACAGGCCCGTCTCTACCAAGAAGAAGGCGCTCTTGTCATGAAGGCCATCAAGCCCATTCAACAAGGTGAAGAGATCTTCAACGACTATGGAGAAATCCCGCGCGCTGATCTCCTCCGCCGATACGGCTACGTGACTGACAACTACGCTGTCTATGACGTTGTCGAGCTATCGCTGGAGAGCATCTGCCAAGCCGCAGGTCTTTCAAACAGCGATGTCGAATCTCAGCCCCGTCTCGAGTTCCTTGCAGAACTCGATATCCTTGATGACGGCTATGTGATCCCCAGACCCGTCGAAGCAGACACCACTCTGGTAGACATTCTACCAGCCGAGCTGGTCGTTCTGCTATCTACCCTTGCTCTTCCTGAAGAAGAGTTCAAGCAGCGCCAGTCCAAGAACAAGGCACCCAAGCCGGCTCTTGAAGCTAACCAGGCTGCCATTTTGGTCAAGGCTTTGCAAACGCAACAGGCTCAATATGCTACCACCCTGGCACAAGATATCCAGCTTGCCAGCTCGCTGCCTCCATTGGACCCATTGGATGTGTCATCTCGGCGCGCGAGAATGGCCCTTCAGGTTCGCGTTGGTGAGAAGCAGGTTATCCAAACTACCCTGGGCATGCTGGAGCCCGCTGCGACGGGCTCACTAAAGCGTTCTGCTGGCGATGACGGTGAGTCGCGACAGTCCAAGACTCAACGAGTTTGAGAGCTTGATTCCCCGCCATCGTCCCTATCGATCCCTTCTACCGAAGAAACAAAAAGTGCTTTTTCTGCGAATTATTAAATTGTGTTAGATTTTCTGAATGTTTTTGAGCCTTTTCCTTTGCCCTCCCATTCGTCGCTTGCATCATAACTTCGGTTATCCATCATACAAAGGCTGCCCGACACCAGCCAACACCACCGAGACTCGGGAGAAAAAAAAGATACTATGTACACTAACAATGCAGCGCTCAGCATGTGGCTGGCAACCGCGTCGAAACGAAATGTCGGAAAGATGTGAGAGGTGGGCGGGGTCGAGAGAGAGAAAAAGAGAACAGAGATCGGGCATGAAACCCAGCAACCCTTCGCCGCCCGCGGAAATCATGAAAACATGGAATAAAAGTACAAGGAGAGGGAGAAAAGGAAACACAACGACGAAGGGTTGCGGAAAACAAAACCACGACAAGAACGCCCGCCAAATGCTGTGAAAGAGAAGAAAAAGGGAAGTGAAGTCGTTCAGGACTCGGACGCCGGAACACCATTTGCAGGATTGGATCCCATTTGGCCTTGGTTCTCTTGCAGTCGTCGTGCTTGTGCTTGGTGGGCTGCCTGAGCCTGCGCCTGCGCATGGGCTTGAGCAGCCACAGCCGCCTGTTCGCGCGCCTTGGCCATGGTAATTGCCCGGTGCTGCATGATCTGAATGCTGTACGCATCAGTATCATAATCGGGCTCATCGTCTGAGTCCTCTTGGTCGAACTTGAATCTATCCGCCTTGATCGGGTTCATTTCGACTTTACGAGCTCCCATGTTCCGACGATCGATCATTAAACGGCCACCACGGCCCACTCGTCTGCGGAATGATGGCATCCGGTGTGCTTCATCATGTTCTTCTAGCGAAATGAGCTTTTCTCGAGAGAATAGCGGGCTGGCAAGGCTTAATGAGTTATCCATCTCACCAGATGCGTCTGATGATGGAGGAGTGGGCAATTGTGCGGTGAATGCTGGTCGGAAAGCGGCTACATCGAATGTTCGCTCTGGAGAAGGAGACAGAGGTGCGCGCGTTTGATCCACGTATCCCTCGTTCCACTTGATGTGCTTGGTGATATTCTGCTTGATATCGCGCAGAATCTCGTTCTCCTTCTCGGCCTGGACCTCCTCCAGCGTCTGCAAGTCGTCTGCACCTGCGCCAGCCTTGAGAGGCATGCGCAATTGAGGGCCGTTGGGGCGTTGGGTGGGCATATCGACGACTCTCTTCTTCGGCTGCATGAGGGTTAGCGTATGCTCTGTGCGACGCATGGCAGGTACTTTTACCTTTTGGTTGATGAGGTCTTCATCATCGTCCTTGATGTTAAGCTTGCGCTTCATCTCCTTCACCTCAGCACGCTGCTTGAAGAGATGGCGCTCCATGGCGAGCATCTCTCTGCGAGCGACTTCGCGCTGGCGCACCAAAGCCACGAGTTCGCGAGCATCTTCCAGCTCTTTGCGAAGGCGACGCAGCTTCTCTGCACTCTGTGCATCTCTACCACGGGTCTTGCGAATCTGTCGGACCTCGCGTCTACGGAAACAGACAAATGGATCACTGTCATCTGTGTCTTGGCCGGTTTCAAACTGGGAGCTATGTCAGCTATGAGATTCGACCAATTGGATTTGCGACAACATACCTTGAGTTGTGATACCAGAGAGTTGTTCTGCACAGTGCTCCGGCACGACTTCCAGTGTTCATAAATCTCCTTGGCCCACGGCTTCATTTGATCTTCTAATGTGGCATCCATTGTGTCCTCCATTTCCGCGTATGACAACACAGGCGGGTTATCCACCGACGCATACGGTTGCTTTAGCTGCGCTGTCTCCTCAAAGAAGTTCATGACCTCTTCAAAGATATCCTCCGTGCAAGGGTCGACATTGGGGTTGCGCTTTTGGTTCATGATCTTGAGGAAGACATCGTCTTCCTCTGTCATGTTGTACGGACATCCGCAGCAGTCCTCGACGGTCGACGAGAACCGAATGTACGTCGCAGGCTGCGAGAAGATGGGAGGGTAGAGCTCGTCATATTGGAGATTACTGAGGATGGTCTCGGGGGTGGGAATGGCCTCGTTTACTTTGCCCTGGGCAGTGGCATTGATTGCTCGTTGCAGATGAATTTCCTAATGCGGGCTAGGGTCAGCGCGGCCGACGTATATTGGGTGGTGAAAATCTCATATCATCTCGGAGATAGTGTCACGTGATGGGGATAGGGATGTGCTAAAATTAGGTGCGTAGATGGACTCACCGATTCCTCGGCTTTTTCCACGCCGGTGTCAATCTGCTGTAGAGAGCTCTGGATGTCATCGTCGAGAGGGTCTATCTCATGTTCTCGGACGACGGGGATGGACGCCTTGGAGGTGAGCTTTTTCGGGCGCGTCCTACCCAGGCCCCCGTACCGAGTCATGGTGTCGGAACGCGCAATAGAGCAACGACCATGGGCGGAGACGGGGTAAAAAGTAGATCAGCGGAAAGGGCTGCTCATGCGCTTTCGCGTAGTCGTATTTTTGAGATGAAAATCGATGAAAGGGGGGGAGATATTGACGACTGAAGTCGGGGTGATTCACGGCTCGCGGTTGGGTTGACGTTGTAATGTCAGCCGGCAGTGGCCTGTTTTGGCCGAACGCACGGCCTCAGGGGCTCGCTTGCCTGTCCCAATGCGGTTAGTGCGGGGCTGGGCGATATCAGATTCCCCCGGCCATAACATTGGAACTCAACTGTCACCTTGTTTCCGATTTACTTTTGTTGTCTGTCGCCCTCTAGCTTGTGTGTTTGCTGTTTCTATTCACTCCCGCACTTCGTCGCTACTAGTTTGCTCCCCCATTCCGCCCATACCCTCATCCGCCACCTTGCACCATGGACCAGGTCAACGAACCCAACGCCGCGGCGATTCATGATGCGCGCAGACGTCGTGGCTCCGTCGGCACCACTCAACTCTTTGATAACATCGTTTCCACATCCAACTGTATGTTCGCCGTGGTTACATCTGGTACAAAGCGATGGTGATCAAAGCTGACACAACGCTGTTCAGTCAACAGAGATGAAGTGGACCGTCTACGCAAGCGCTTCATGAAGCTAGACAAGGTCGGACAATGCGCCGTATGATACCATGACTCTACCCGGATGCTGATAATCTGCAGGATGCCTCCGGTACTATCGACCGCGACGAGTTCCTTTCCCTCCCCCAAGTGTCGTCCAACCCGCTCGCCACAAGGTCCGTTTCTCTCCCGGTGTCACCGATCCGCGTGCGCATCCGTGCCCATCCCTCTTGATTTCGCAGCAAAGGAACATAATGGACCCTCTCTGACTCTTCGTGTAGAATGATTGCGATCTTTGACGAAGACGGTGGTGGCGATGTCGATTTCCAGGAATTCGTGACAGGCCTGTCAGCATTCAGCTCCAAGGGAAACAAGGACGAGAAACTACGATTTGCATTCAAGGTTTACGACATTGATCGCGACGGTTATATCTCCAACGGCGAGCTGTTCATTGTGTTGAAGATGATGGTCGGCAACAACCTCAAGGATGTGCAGCTGCAGCAGATTGTTGATAAGACGATCATGGAGGCCGATAAGGATCAGGATGGAAAGATCAGCTTCGAGGAGTTCAAGGACATGGTTGAAAATACCGATGTGAGCCTCAGTATGACGCTGAGTAAGTTATTCCCTCTTCCGTCTCTTCATAGACACGGATTATTCGTGCTGACCATCTGCAGACCAAATATGATTGGCCTTACCCTGGCAGGGTAACATGTTCGGGCCTCCCTCCGGTGTTTTGACTTTCCTATTTTACCTCATGGTCTCGACATGAGATGACTCAATGATCAGCGACGTCTTTGTGTAGTTTATTTCCTCGGTCAATGTATGAGAAAGGAAATCTCATACAATTTTGTTTATATTTGGTGAATTCTTTCTTTCAGCCGGCGATTCTCCCAGCGTCAAACCCCCAAATGGCCCAAGCCAGATGGTAATGCTACCCCAGAAAGTATACGCAAAGACGGAAGTATATCGTAAAGTATCACCCCTCTACTAACTATACTTGCAAACTGCCTACCTTACCACCCCCGGCTCCTACATCGAGTATCCAGTCTCCCACCGGTCCAGAATCTACAAACAGTCAAGCCAAACCAAGACTCGACGTTTCAGCCGCACAAGCAACGAACCCCGTTCTCATCTGGACCAAACCCTGCCCACCAACATACCTCGGCAAACACCAGTTCCTCAACTTCCTGGCCCGCAGTCTCGTGGACCGAATGACTCCCAACAATTCGGGTACAGGCGCAGCCACAATACCAATCCCTGTCATGTCCCCGTTCATGCAGTGTGCTTTTGACTTCTGCTCCCACCTCTCCCGTGGTGCATAGCACTAGGTACAGCACCGTATCTTTGAGTAGTGCTTATGGGATCTGGGCAAAGACCCCCTTGTGCAGGCTGATCCATGGACCTGGGATGAGCAGGTGGGGGTGGCTGTGGACATTCTGTACTCTGTGTGTATTCATTGATTGCGGGACTACGGACCTCGGCAAGAAGATTCCACGCATTTCCCATTCGAGAGGCCCCATCCTCGTCTCGGCGCCGTCTGTGCTCCCGGACTGGGAAACTGGACTGGATGGGCGTGGTGAGACGATAATTTCGGAATTCCGAGGCACTGGATTCGCTGGGTCTGCAGTCCGAGGTAGAAGTAGAAGTCGTACAAGGTGAGGGACTCCAGGGCTGTTTCGAGGGTCTGATTCATTGTTATTTATTTTTTTTTTTCACGTATATTTCTCCCCTTCAGAAGAGGGTAAGATAGAGGAGGTGTGATGTTACTTCTGGGAAATTCTATGGCATTGTAGCGTTGTAGTCGATGTCCACAGGTGTTTCGGGGAGATTTGTGGCTAATGGGACTCTTGCTTTGGTCAGGTGTTAATTTTGGGCCTAAACTTAGCTGTTTAGGTCTGACATGTTTGAAGATATATCGTCTGAAACAAGAACCTAGTCTAAGAAGCCAAGAAGCCAAGACTACGGAGTTGTACTTTGTATGAAAGAGAATAGCATGGCAGATAATTGCGCATTACCTATTTCCTCGTGTTTTTGTCCTCTGTACCACCGGCTGGTCTATCCAACGTGTCGGGCTCTTCATCGTGATCTCCGATGTTTTCCAGTTGCACCCGATCCCTTTTTCATTTTTATTTCAGTATTTCGTTATTTTGTTATTTTAGTGCTCTTTAAGTGTAATTTTTATGCTAGTTTAGTGTTATTTTAGTGACATTTGGGGTTGGCTTATGTTGAATGGCCTGATTCAAGTAATTTGTAATTTATATCTTACATGTCGTACATTCGCAGGAAATTGCATCCTATCATGATTTCGGTGAATCGGAGACTTGTGAGTGGACCGTGAATGTGATACATCGGAAGTAGACAGGCAATTAGGTGCGTAAGGTTAATAGGCAAATCATTTCCCGGTGCTTCCTATAAACATAAACAAAACTAGCCGCCGGATCTTCGACGTCGCATCCGCAGGGCCCTAGTGACTAGCGCGGTGGATTCTCCCACCCAGAGTGTCGGATTCTGAGGATTTGACAGGTCAGGGTCGATGTTTATATAAGGCCAGTCTACGAGTAGATACTTATGAATAGGGAGTGGGGAGTTGTGAATTATCAGTCAATTCTCCGTCTGTATAGTCTGTGGGTTTGCTTTTTTGAGACCTGAGCAATCAAAAAACCCGAGGAAAAGGAAACTGACGTATGTAGCTGGCCGTCAAAATCTGCAGATCCAATCGGGCAAACAAGTTAGGTACGGAGTATTTTGAGGATTATATCACGCTAGTTGTTTCAATAGAATAATCTATCAGATGACTCCGACTACACCTTACACCTTACTCCGTACTCCGTGCTCTGTACACGTACGAATATACGAGTACTACGAGTAGGTATATTATCTGTGGCGGTAGCATCAGCCTCACGGTTCCCGTCCCAGCAGCTGCCCGGCTAATCTCCCCGGAATGTAAACATGAAGCCTTTCCCCCCCCCCCCCCTTTTTTTGGGATGGAAAAGTCTACCCTTTTGCTTTTTTGACTCTCTACGCAAGGGAGAATTTGTCTCATGTTGAATTTATCTCAGCCCCAGGCAGCATAGAGAGCGTTACACTGGGAAAAAAAGAAAAAGAAAAGAAAGGAAAAAGTAATCCCACATGATCACAAGAATCCGAATTCGTCAATTGAGTAGAGCTTAGGTGAAGCGTGTTAGATCTGTGTTAGATTAGGCTACGAACCACAGCGCCGGGTTCCCGATACCACCGAATGGAGTTTAGGTGTAGATCCTGTTCAGATCGACAAAACCCTAGAGAAGTGTCTATAATTATTATTTTCTTTCTGATACCCGTATTAGTAGTTCGAGTACTCCGTAATATTTATAATATTTATAATACTTATAATACTTATAATACTCAGAATACCTATGGGTCATGAAAAGCCCTAGTTCCCCCTTGGCCCCTTCTTCCAGGTGCTTCGTACTCCGTACTCTTCGTACTCTTTCTGATCTTATATTTCTTATTCGTCTTCAGGTAGGGCTACACTATACTGGATCGGTCTACTTCTTCCTCATACTCAGCTCGTCATCGTTTTCACCTCGATTCTTTTGTCATCCTCTTTTTTTTGGTTACTCTTGTTCGGTTATTGAGAGATTTTTTTTATCGACCTGAATTCCCTGATTTCGTGCCTAAATCTATCTTAAATTCGGTGCCTATCTGTCTGTTTTTGTTCTGGTTTTGTTCTGTTTATTTCATTCTGTTTTTCATTTTCAATAATTGTGCTATTATTACCTTTTGGTTACTTAAGTCTGCGTGCGTCAGAGGAGATCCGAATGTCTACTTGAACCGCAAGGATCACCTCTCAATCCTGCTTCTCTCCAGTCATCTCCAAAGGAGGGTCCCCCAAAAGGATCTACATCTGTGGCACAATATCCCCTTGGGAAATCTTTTGAATCATCCAAGCTGGCATCCTACGCAAGCCCTCCGCTTTCCCCCAAGCATTGGGCCGAGCTAGATCTACGAACCTGGGACAATCTGATGGATGGCGATCAACGCAAGCATGAAGGCTCGATGTCTCGATCTAGAACTGCTCCTCGGCGAGCACCTGGTCGTGCGACCGAGTCTGACCCGGCCATACAGCCACGTGGAGACCCAACGGGGATGTCGCAACCCCCGGATCAAGCCCCAATGTCCTACGACTACGGATACACAGCCAGCTCTTTCCACGGTTCCCTGCAGTCCAGCGACATCCCAAGCTACCAGGACTTTGTTCGAGGACGCCAGATCTCGGCTCTTCAACGAAGACGGGTGCCGGAGTACTATGATTCCATGATCTATGGATTCCAGGGTCCAACCCCAGGTCCCTTTGAGGTTGTTCCACAATACCAGAATCGTCCGGCAGCTATGGATCTGGCAACTCAATTCGTTCCACAGTACTTTGCTGAAGAGTCTGCCGAGTCTGGGGTTGCAGGACTTTCACCTTTTCTAAATGCGCCAATGCCTTATAATCAGCCCAATCCCATGGTGCGCCCCAATACCACCCAGTCCTTTCCTTCCAATATCCCTGATTTTACTGCTATCGGCTCAGGGTCCATGAACCGATTGGATCAAGAGCCTCAGCAGTCGGATCCCTCGAGTTTGGAGGAGGCCATCGGTCAATATCAGCACCTCCTCCGCCAAACGTTCGATCAGACCCGCGCTGGACGTTTGGCAGAGGCTGGCGCATCTTTGACCCAAATCTCCGAGTGGCTTGTGACTAATGCACGGGAACTAGGTAAGATGATGCTTTTTTTTTCTTTCTTTGGATTTTTCCATCGTTGTGCACTTTTCCTCGTCGATATTTCCCCATCTCATTTTTCGCAACCCAAAATCCTCAGTTGTTTTTTTTTTTTTTATCATTATTATTTTCTGTGTCATCTTCCAGTTTTTTTGCCTTTCCAGATGCACAGAGGGTCATGCCGGGCACAGTCTACTCTGGGTGTCGGTAGTAGCACAAAAGTCGTACTCCCGACTGGTCCCTTTTTTTTCTTGTCTATTTCACCACTCATGTTATCTCTGAGTCTGTAGGGACGTGCCATGCAGACATCATATGACACCCTACCCTCGAGTTCATACAACGTGTTGCTAACGTTAGTGGTTTGATAGGCCTTCTTCGTGATGATAGCATCCATTATCCAGATCGTCTGGAGCTCTGGAGCAACTTTAATCTTTGCTGGCTAGCCGTCTGCCAAAAGCAAAAGGACTTGTTACAAGACTTGATAGCATCAGGTCATCAGTCGACACAAGTTAGCTTGATTCGACGTGACCGCATGGAATCAATGGGGACGGACCTCATACAACTATGCGATCAATTGGAACAGCATGGCTTAGTGGATTACCAAATGGGTATATGGGAAGAAGAGATTCTATCTGGTAAGTACAGTATCAGTACAATCTACGACCTGTTACACCTATTAATGAAATCCAGTCTTGAGTCAATGCCTCGACCTGATGGAAGGTAGTCCCGAGCTCCACCATATCCCAGCCATACCCGAACCCAGAGCAGCGGTACCTCGACCATGAACCAGGTTGAGGGAAGCATGAAAACAAAAAAGAAAAGAAACCGAAAAAAAAAAGCAAACAATCGTGAAATCCAAATACCCAAAGATTCGGATTGTCCCGGTTCAGCCGTGCCGATCATATTGCGGAGTACATATCCTCAGCCACGGAAGACTATTGCTTACTAGTGTCGCGCCAAACGACCAATCTAAGATTTGACCTCACAAGAGGTAACCTGTCACCTCTCTTGGGCAATCTCATCACCGTGCCGTGTGATGAGAATGATCGACGTGATCACGAGTCATCTTTCTTACAAGGCGATTGTTTCGTTGGTTCTTAGGGCTTCGGGGCTTTCTTGGCTCCAAGCCCTACTTCCATCCCCAACTTCGTATCTGGACACCTCCCAGGACGAATAGGGCGTGATCCATGGATTATTTGCGAGGCTATCTTGTCACTCCACATCTTTTTTTTTTAAACATTTCAATTTTCCACACATTTCCTCACGAATCCACGACCTGTACATATCTTTGATTCTCCATGTCACCGACTCTGTCGGGTTTTCTTCCCTCCCGACATTTTCATATCTTTGTCATTCCAAATTTCTCATTCTCACGTGTCTTTTATCAATCTCGGGTTTTGCATGGGAAATCAGGACAAAATGGGAGGCGTCGGGCGCAAGGGGCACAAAGGGGAAACATTCCTGTTTGGTGTTTGGGGTCATCTGTATCTTTGGATCAGACGGGATTTGTTTTTGATAGACGAGCTTCCAAGGTTTGCTTTCCACTGGGATATGCTCAAGTGCATAGCCCTGGATGCAGCCTGATAACCCTCGCTATTCTGGGTTTCGATTGTTTTATTATCTACATTTGCACTGCATGGCATAGGTACTTGTGATTATATATTGATAATCACTTTGGCGATTACGCATCCTGCAATTGGGATTTCTTCCAAATTTCTCCAGGATTCGTACATACTTAAGTACTAATTATGTAAAGCTGTACCACAAAGTACATCACTCCATCTATATACTACTTAAGTAGATCCTTTGGGCATACTTAAGTATGTATATTTTGAGCACCAACCTCGGAAATTCATGCATCTGTACATGTCTTCCAGTCTCACAGGCGAGTGCCGATGTATATACCCCCAAACCCAAATCACTGTTCACCTGGTTAGAACCTTGAGACCTTCTAAAGCTAGAAGGGCTTCCAATCTGATGCGCACTTGACTGGCTATCAATCAGGGAGCTGTATCACCATTCACCTCCAGGGCTGATCATGACAAACTTTGGTACGGCTTGGCAGCGAAATTGATGAGGTAGACAAATCTTGGAATTGATGGAATTGATAGCTTCATATGCATCGAGAGTACAGGATATAAAACAGGAACCCGGGGTACCATGGCTGGTGAAATAATACAGTATTGGAACAAAAAAGGACAAAAAGCAGTCGAGGGTCCATCCCCCTTAACGCTTGACCCAGGTGGGCATCTTGCGGGCCTTGACATGACCGGGCTTCTTCCTCTCGACGCGACGAGGATCGACAGTGATGGTACCAGCTGTGAAGAGATAGAAGTTAGTATCCATGAATCAATGACCACAGAGGTCACACGAATATCTGGGAGCATACCTTTCCTGAGAATAGGCTTCAAGCCGGGCTCATGCATCAGCAAAGCACGACCAACGGCCAATGTGATAGCCTCGGCCTGGCCGGTAACACCACCACCCTTGACTTTAATCCAGACATTATACTTATCCATACGCTGTGTGGCTCGTAGAGCCCAGAGTGCGCTCTCGCGATCATGGATACGGCTGAAGACATCCACGATATTCTTTCCATTGACCATCACCTCACCCTCGCCCTCAACAAGCTGCACGACAGCGTGTGATTCCTTTCTCTTTCCCTTGCCGCGCGCAAGTCCTGATTCATCCACAGTGCGAGTGACAATCTCTTTGGAGTATGGGTTACCGGGACGCAAGAACTTGTTTAAAGTGTCGCGCACTTCGGTAGGGACGAACTCGGGCTGGATACGGTTCAACTGTTGCAGGATCTTGACCAGGGACTTGTATTTCTTGTTGGGTACTGGCTCTCCCACAAAGTCACGGAACTGGGGAAGTTTGAACCAAGCCATGCGCGGCGCCTCGGCAGGTGCCACGGTTGGGAGTCCGGCATGTCTGGCCTGCAGGGCTTCGAGCTCCAGCAGGGCATCAATGAATCGCGGGCTGCCGGAGAAGTAGGCTTTGGATGCAGGGATGATACGAGCAGGCTTGTATGCAAATGATCCGAAGTCAATTTCGGGGGCTGCGGGGACCGGAGCCGTCTCGGTCTCGGTTGCGTAGGTACGAGTGCGGAGGGCGTTGAAGGTTGGTCGGGAGGCGTTGATTGAGGAATTGGAGATGGCGGAAGTTAAGCGGAGAGATTGCATGGCCTGGGTGAGGCCATTGGGTTTATGCCACGCCATGATTGATGATTAATGATTGAGCTTCTTCACGGAGACCTTGATAGACTCCACGGGAGGTTCTGTTTTTCGGGTCAGGTGACCTCCGCAACATTAGTTCATCCGGACGGAGCCTAGCACAATTTTCATGGTTAAATGCCCCTCACCCTTTTTCTTTCTTTCTTTTCTTTCTTCATCCCACATCACATTCAAAATGGCGTTCGGAAAGCTCTACGGTCAGCCTGTATGTGCTTTGCTTTCCTTCTCTTTGATGCCTTTCTGACATTGATTAGGAAAACGGTCGCACTCTCGCCATCTTGGTCGCTGCTAAGCACAATGACCTCGATCTTGAGCTGGTCAACACCGTGCCTAACTCTGCCGCTGCCACCGCTGAGTACCTGAAGATCAACCCCACTGGCAAGGTCCCTGCCTTCGAGGGTGCCAACGGCTTCAATCTCTCCGAGGCCATTGCCATTGCCGTCTACAGTACGTGAACCCCCCCCCCCCCCCCCCCCCCACCCCCCCCCCCCCCCCCCCCCACCGCCATCCCGCCTCGATCTTCTTTATACTACATCAT
>CAJVOY010000087.1:1445560-1495332 GCA_911197225.1 Penicillium salamii | reverse complement strand
TTCCTCCTTTCTGCCTTTTTCCTTTCCTTCGAGGGTCCCACCGCCTCCCATCTCCCCCCCCCCTCTCCCTTTCCCTCCTCCCGTCCCTTTCCCCCCCCCCCCCCCCCCTTGATACATACCCCCGCCACCTCAGGTCCAGTTTTCCCGCCTCGATTTTTATGATGAGATACCATAAAAAATTACTAGTTATCCCTGGCAGAACTGTAACTGTTGAGAAATTACCTTCTGAAAAATTTTTGGCTACCCCACTTTGGGAGAAAATTTGGACCTGAGCCCCCTTTTTTGTTTCATTGGAACAAATTGTGCCATTGGCACCTCTTATCACTCCATTGGTATCACCAATGCTCAAAGCAACTTGACTAACATGTCCTGTTCTCAGTTACCTCCCAGAACGAGAAGACCACTCTCCTCGGAAAGACCAAGCAGGACTACGCTTCCATCCTCCGCTGGTTGTCTTTCGCCAACACTGAGGTTCTCCCCAAGCTCGCTGCCTGGTACCGTCCCCTCCTCGGTCTTGATGCCTACAACAAGAAGACCACCGACGAGGCCGCCAAGGTTGCCGTGAAGGCCGTCGCTCCCCTCGAGGCTCACCTCACCGCCAACACCTACCTTGTTGGTGAGCGTATCACCCTGGCTGATATCTTCACTGCCGCTCTCCTCACCCGCGCCTTCGCCACTGTCCTCGACAAGAAGTTCCGCCAGGAGAACCCCGCTACCACCCGTTGGTACACCACCCTCGTCAACCAGGAGGCTTTCAAGGCTGTCTTCCCCAGCCCCCAGTTCGCTGAGGAGGTTGTGAAGTACGTCGCCCCCAAGAAGGAGGAGAAGCCCAAGGCCGCTGCCGCTGCCCCCGCTGCTCCCCCCGCTGAGGCCCCCAAGCCCAAGCACCCCCTTGAGGCTCTCGGCAAGCCCACTCTCATCCTTGATGACTGGAAGCGTTACTTCTCCAACGAGGAGCCCCGCACTGTCGCCATGCCCTGGTTCTGGCAGAACTTCAAGGCCGATGAGTACTCTCTCTGGAAGGTCAACTACAAGTACAACAACGAGCTCAAGCTCACCTTCATGGCCAACAACCTGATCGGTGGCTTCCAGGCCCGTCTTGAGGCTTCCCGCAAGTACCTCTTCGGTGCCCAGTCCGTCTACGGCTCCAACTACGACTGTGTCGTCTACGGTGCCTTCATGGTCCGCGGCCAGGAGTGGGAGCCCGCCTTCCAGGTCGGCCCCGACTGGGAGGGATACGAGTTCGTCAAGCTCGACCCCTCCAACGAGGCTGACCGCAAGCTCGTCGAGGACATGTGGTGCCAGGACGTCCCCGTCACCACCGGCGACAAGGTCCAGGAGTGGACCGACGGCCACGTCTTCAAATAAGCGTGTGCGCCCTCTCTCCTTCTCCTTTAAAATTTCACCTCCAAATACCCCGAATGATGTCTGCTTGAAGATCCCCGCCTGATATCTATTCTCTTCTTTTCCCGCCTGAAATTTCTTTGGGATTATCCAAATATCTTTGACCTCTTGGTCTTACGTGTTGATGTTGAATCACGGTTACGAATTAGTTGCAACGCGGAATGATGAACGACTGGACTGGACTGGGATTTGCTACTACGACAACCCCAGCTGGCCAGGTCGCGGCTAGTTTAGTCTAGCAATGAAAGAACAGAGATCCCTCTCTGATTTCTTGAGTGAATTCTTATCTCATTGTAGCCTTCTCCAAAGTACCTCGTAAAATGCCCCGTTCATATATCTCTTAAGAACGAGGGCGATGATCTACATGCTTGCTACTTAAGTTGATCGTGACTCTATCTGGTTAAATCCGGCTGCCGTCTTGTTTCTCAGGTCCTGTCTCCGACAGACAGTCCGTCTTTTCGGACCTGCTCGAACATTCCCTACCCGCTTCCTCGCTAGCCGGCCTCCGGGTGGTTCCTTCGAGCTTATATGTAGGATTTTAGTAGATATATAAATACCCCGGCAGGTAATAAAATAGCACCTACCTTTCTTGCACCATACGCTTTTGTCGTCTTCTATTGCCACTGGAGTACTGGCACTTAAGTATGCCTTTAAGACAATACATCATTGTATACAGTGGTACTCCTGTCTGGTTCATTTGATACTTAAACACAAGGAGCAGCTATGATATACATAGAAATCTCAGCTTAGAGACCATATGTAGATTGAGGCCAAGAATCGCAGGTTTTCTATCAATTTTGTATGACCATTCATCCCAAGACACTGTGTCTAAGATCGAAAGTGAATCAAATTACTTCAGGCCCAAAGAAAACAGGTGAAGAAGTCCACGTCTTTCTAGGTAGAGGAGCCAGGGCCACATCTATATATGACTCTAGAGCTTCTAACACTCTTTTCAATGAGCAACATTATACATAACCCAGTTCTTCCAAAGCCTCATACTCGAGTTTGCTTTGATCATCTTTTGAAAATCCCCTAGGAGGGTTCGCACCATCTTTGCGCACCCAACCTCGACGGGGATCTGAAGATTCTTCAACCTGTTCCCTTTCCAGCCACTTGTGCTGAACCAGTCTGCCGACATTTTTGCCACTGGATTTCCTCTCTGAGTTGTCGATAATCTGGAGTGCCTTGACAAGTTTTGTGTGGAACTCTCCATCAGGCAACAGATGGGACGATTGGCTTTTAAACGACTCGTACCAGCTGTACGACAAGTTCGAAGACCCCAGCACCGTATCCTTGTAGCCATACTCGTAAGCAAATGGAAACAGGCCCACCATCTCCCAGTCAATAATGGCAATGAGCTCATAGCTCCCGGATACCTCTCTCACAAGGAAGTTACGTGGCTCGAGATCGTTGTGGCATAGGACGACATGTTGCTGAAGTTCATTGAGCTCGGCGTGAGAGAATTCAATTTGACCTATATCCTCATACGTTGACTGGATTTCGACTCCGTTGTCCGTCTCCAACAGTTTCCAATTGGGGGTCTCTTCATCTGATTTCAGAAGCCCACTCAAGAACTGTTTGATATTTGGAGAAAATCCATGCTGTAAATCGCCGATTGCAATCTTAGTGGCCTGGGAAGGGGAATCATCGACTGAGATATAAGTGGTTTCCTTCAGGCTTTCAGTAAGGTCTAGCTTTTGGAGCTTTTCCACGGCCAGAATGACCGTCTTGACCAGCTCCAGCTGATTCGTTTCATCAAGGGTATCCCACACATCCTCGAGGGTGGTTGTATCCGTAATATAGGGTGTCACAAAGTATTCAACTTGCTCTGCCAACGTCGTCGTGGTGCCAAAATGCAGCACTGACGGAATAAGGTCGTTGAGTTGGGATTTTGCCAAACGTTGGAACGTTGCCAATGCGGCCAAAGACTTTCCAGATTTCTCGAGCCGAACGATGAGATTGAGAACCTTCGGGTAATCGGGAAGTGGTGCGGTCTCAAGTTGAATGCTGAAAGTGCAGCTGTCAAACGTGTTTGTGATAACATTGCAGCTGGATGGCTTTAAATCGATGTCAGGAAAGATTGCAGAGAGAATTTTCTCATCTGGAACAAGGACTTGCTCTTCCACTGATTCCATCTTGTCGTGGAAGGCACCTGGGCAGCTGTTTGAGATGTAAATAAAGGTAGGGGAAATCGAGTCAAATAAGCAACAAAGAATATTGGGCACAAATGGATGAAATAGACTGGGCAGAAAACATCCAGGCAAATTGACAGGGATAAATAATATCTAGACCTTTTGACGAGATCCTTGTATGTTTCATCGCAATTGGCGCTGAGGCTTGGGGCTGATATGCAGGTTTGCTTCGGAAAAGTAAGAACAGTGTTGTGCGTATACTTCTATTTTATCGCCAAAACAACTGTCAATTGTGCACCCGTTGATCTTTGTCGGATTCTAGCTTTCATGGTTACAAGTATGGAGTATGTTAAACTACGTTGGCATCGACTATGTACGATGTGGATTTACTAGGGTTGCCTCTAAGTAGCTCAGGAATGCGAGTTTCTTCATTGCTAACTCTCCCCCATCCCGACATGGAGAAGGAAATAAAAGCGCAGGTATACGGGAACTATGTGAATCCGTTGACTGAACTCCAAATCATCTACATAACCCCGGAAAGGGCAGTGGAGGCTTACTCGAACCATGTTGACACCAGCGCATAAACTATGATAATGGGATATCCTTAAACATACAGAGTAAAATAAACAAACTACTTCTTGAACCCAAGACCCTCCTCAAGCCGATCCAACAAATAATTCTCAGATGCAACCGACACAGGCGAGGGAGATCTCTCAACCTGCTCAATACTCATAGGAGGCTCATATTCATATTCCGATTCCTGTTCCGGACTTTGCCGAGTCTCAACAGGTGTCTCCTCGAAAACAGTCTTGGTAGGACGCAGATTATACCGTTGAGACGGTTCACTGTTGACAGGCTCTGGCTCTTTCTCTTGGTTTGCTTTCTGTTTGGCTGATTTTCGTGAACGGCGGGTTTCGCGGCGGGGCGGATGTTGGTGTTCGTCTGGTTGCCATGTCTGGTCTTTTGATCCGTCGTATTCGTCGAATGCAGAGTCGTCGACAAGGATACCTAGCTCTGTGAGAGCGGGGTTGTTCTCAGCTTCGGCTCTACGTTCGGCCTGTGCGGCTTTCTCGGCGCTTGCAGCTGCTTGTTCGGCCTTGGCTGCGGACTTTTTGGCCTTCTTGCGTTGTTTTTTCGCGGCTTGTCTGGCGGCTTTTTCTTCTTCGGTCAGAGCTGGTGGTGGGTTACTCTTTGCTTTTTTGTTCTTCTTGCCGGTGCCTGGTTGGGCTGGGTTGGGGGCTGTGACGGTTTGGCCGATATGGCCCAGTTGGTCGGGGAAGAGACTGATTCCACCATCCTCGGTGTCGACAGTGGTCTCGTCGAATCCGAGGTTCAGATCGATGATGTTGCAGCCGCTTTTTTCGGCGGTCTCGTTCCATGTGCGTAGGACTTTACTTACGTCGTCGTGGCGGGAGCAGATATCGAGGTAGTGGAGGACTTTGGCGAAGAGTTTGGACTCGTCGATGTCTGGGTTGTCGTTGAATTCGGGGATTTCGAGAATATTGAATGGCTCGCTGAGAGCTTTGAGCTTACTATCATCAATCAAGATGGTATTCGTTTGGTCCCAGCGTTGACCGGCAGGAAGTTTGCTTGCTTGCTCTTGTCGGCTTCGCAGGGTACGCTTTTGGACGATGCTTGCTGCGCTGCCTAATGATGCTGTGGAGGGGGCTTTCAGATGCTCATTTCCAGGAAATGCAGCTTGCACATCGGGATCGGCCCATGGCTTGTGTAACTCCTTATAGACCTGGATCTTGTTGTTATACTGGCGGTCTGTAAGGCCGAATTTGTCACGTCCCCACAGAGCAACGAGTTCGTCGTGCATCGCGCCAGGGAAGATCTGCTCACAGACTGCATTGACGGTTGGCGGCTGTGAACTTGACCAGATCATAACCTTGTAGTTTTGGATCAGAGCTGCAAGGAAGTGATCTAGACCCGCACGCCGGGCGAACCTGGGAGGAAATTTGCGAAGCTTGCGGTAGATTAAGGTGCCGTTTAGATCGAGAATCACTAGGAGTGGTCGTTTTGACGGGACTTCCTCTGGTTTTAATGACGCTTGGTTCAGGTATTGTAATGTTGCTGCTGGCACCTTGACCTGTGGTGTTTTTGATCTCGTTCTTCGCGAGGGTTCATGAGCCTGTGGCGCAGATAAATTACCCTGCGCAGCCGACGTGCTCATCGGTCGCACGCCTGGCTGAGCAAACGCTGGGACATTGAAAGGCGCATATGGTAATGGAGCGAATTGGCTGCTGCCAGGTCCCTGCATGTGCGTCCACGAGGGGGTCTGCGGCATTGGAAAGAAACCAAATCCACCGAACCCGTATTGCCCTTCTATCGAGGGAATTGGCTGCGCCGGGCTTCCCATAACATTCGTCTCATTTGTGTATGTTTGCCTGGTACCACCTGTAACTGGATCGTACTCCAATGCCTGAGGTATACTAGACACACCGAATTGTACAGGTTGATACGGAGACGGTCGCCCGCCCCGCATGTTTTGCCTCGGCGCTCCCATGTTCACTGCATTGTAAGGCGATCCTGCGCCCTGGCCATTCGAGGCTTGACCAGGATCAGCGGCGCGAGCGCGCTGCGCGCTTTTCTTTGTGCGAGGCAGCTTGGAAGATTTCGGACAAGAGAGGGAGAAGTTTATTGGGCCTCGGCGGCCGAGGGAATGGAAATTGGCTCTCGAAGCCTTTCCCGCAATGTCAGAAATCGATTGGGTTGCGACTCGGTAAATAGGGTAGCCAATTGGGTAGGCCGTGCTAAGAGGAGTGGTAGAAGATGAAGGTGGAAGCCGTGAGTAGCAAGAAAAGTCTCTCAATTGCCACAAGCGAAAACTCATTTACAAGAGAGAACAAGAAAAGTATGTAAACGAACATCCAACAATTCTCGCGGGCACCGCAGATCGCGATCAAATCTCCTTATCGCCCTGACCGCCTCCAGCGGCAATATTTTTCTTTTTCATCTTCCTCCGCGGGGACTTCAGACACAATCCACAGCAAAATGGCTCTATCAGACAAGCTTAATCGCAGAGTACGTGCTCGTCCAGCAGACGACGACGATGTCTCCGAGGCATCAGCCTCAGACGGAGTCTCTGAAGCCGGCTCCGAAGCCGCATCCAACGGCTCCATTGAATCAGAGGTACAAACCAAGTCTATAACACAAACCATTGTCCCAACTAACCCATCCAACCAGCCAGAAGCAAACTCAGACTCAGAAGATGGCTCAGGTTCAGACGCAGAGTCCGCAGCTCCCTCCGAGCCTGAAGCCGACGACTTCAAAGCCTCACTTGCAGAAATCTCCTTCGGAGCCCTCGCCAAAGCGCAATCTTCCATGAGCGATAAGAAACGCAAATCCAAACACCCCGAACAGTCCGAACCCAGCATATCAACCGTTGACGAAATCCGCGCCAAGCTCCGTGAAGCGCGCGAAGCCAAAGAACTCGCCGCTTCCAAAGTCAAGGATCAGAAAGCTCGGTCTTCAAAACACGCTCCTATGGAAATGTCAAGTAAACGGGCTGTGACGCGGCGCAGAACAGCTGTGGAATTACCGAATGCTCCCAAAGCTCGGGATCCGCGGTTTGACGCTGCGGTTATGGGACATAGTGGTGTGGGGAAGCATGCGCATGGTGGAAAGGCGTATGCTTTCCTGGATGAGTACCGGGCGTCTGAGCTTGCAGAATTGAAGGCGCAGCTTGGGAAGACGAAGAATTACGAGATGAAGGAGAAGCTTAAGGCGCAGATTCGCACTGCGCAGGATAAGATGCGGTCTGCTGCGAATAAAAAGCGCGAGGAGGATGTTCGGGCTGAACATAAGAGTCGCGAGAAGCAACTTATCAAGGAGGGGAAGAAGGCTACGCCTTATTACTTGAAGAAGTCTGATTTGAAGAAACAGGTTCTTGAGAAGAAGTTCGGAGAAATGGGATCTAGGGAGCGTGGAAAGGCACTCGAGCGCCGGCGCAAGAAGATGGCCTCTAAGGAGAAGAAGGAGATGCCATGGGAGAGACGGGGTGTTCAGGATGATGGAATGCCCAATGGGGGAAAGAGGAGGAGGTTGGAATAGATATGAATGTTCAATAGCATCAAGTGTGAAGATAAAAGTGATTAGGATTACCGATTCGAGAAATACCCGGATATCGTCGCAAAGAAATCGATACATCAGATAGAACTCATAGCCAGAAATGCTTTATCTCCCAAAAAAAAACACGATCAAAAGGTATATGGCAAAACACGAAATCCTCCCAACGCCTAGAAAAGAGATTTTACAGGGTCGACCCTGTATCTGTCGTAGATCTCACGAGATATTGACTCGATCGTCCAGGATCAAGTCGAAAGACATGCAGTGTGCCCACTTGGTCTTGCCAGAGGGACTTGGGGTGTGCATAGCAAAGCAACTCCCGGAAATAGGATAGAATATATAGATAGCCAAGCAGATCTCGGTTGATTCAAGCAAATTCCATCATTGCCTGAATCAAACCGGAGGTAGCTGCCCACGAAGAGTGAAGATTATATCACGAATGGAATAGATCCCAAGCCCGAGCGCAGAGGCCAAGGAACTCATCCTTCTTTCTGCGCTGCGTTTCAGGCGAGTCACGCCCCGCGCCAAAGGGCCCGGAGAACGTAGCATGCGGGCCAGGGTTTGTCGCCGGGTTGGCGCGGTACTGGGAGTCAGGGCCATGGCCGAGAGGAGGTGTTCCGTTATCCTGCTCGTACTCGCTTCTCGGGCGTCGGCGGGCGGTGGTATCGGATGGGGCAAACATGCCAAAGGACGCGGGCGGCGGACCGGGTGCTCGAGGCTCTGGAGCGAGAGGGGCGGTCTTGGGGCCGGCGTGGATGATCTGAGGCGATGGTGGGGTGGGCGGCTGGTGGCCTCCATAGTGGACAATCCGAGGGAGAAGATCCTCGCGTCCGCCAGACATTTCCTGTACGGCTTCCTCGGCGGAGCGATACTCGCGCGGGCGGCTCGGGGTTTGGGAGGCTGGAAGACCTGGGGACGGCATTGGGGCCAGGTTGTTGGATTGGGAGGAGTTGCTGGAGGCGAGGTGAATGTTGCCCATGGCGGGATCGCGGTCGCGATTCAGGGTCTCGGAGCCGAATACGTCGGATAGCGGGGGAAGACGGTTATTGGTCTGAGCAGCTGGCAGCTGGTGCATGTGGGAGGTTGCGCCCAGGGTCGGGCTCTGGTTGACGACGTGGCGGGTCAATGGCTGAGGCTGATACCGGCCTGTGAAGGTCTGGTTCAGCGGGGCCGATTGAATTACTCGCTCGTTGGCAAACTGAGACGCGGAGGGGGGCACAATGGAGAGGCCTGGGGGCCTGCGCTTTGCGGTCTTGGGCATGCCCATCGATTCGGAGGGCGGAACGCCATCAGGTCCGGTATCCTTGGCGGATTTCTGCATACGCTGCTCGATAATGGAACGCTGCTGGTCCCGCACCGAGAGACTGCGCTGTAGCTGCTCGCGCATGATCGGATCGTGAGTTTGGAAGCCCGGCGACAAGCAGGCCAGGCCCACGTCTTGGAGCGAGGCTGTCATGGGCCCTCCGGGCGGACGCACTGAAAGGCTGCTGGAGGGGAGACTGGTGGAAAGGTCTAGTTTACGAGGCCGCGGTCGACTCTGCATCCGTGGCGATGACCCGGGTTCCTTTTTGACGGTGATCTGCGGGCCGGTCCCTTGACTAGAATTCCTGTCAGTTGAAATCTCCGATCGATCCGTGTGGACTTACGGAGACCCGGGGCCTCGCTTCTCGGTCGGGGACCCCTTTGCGCCATCCTTGGAACTCGTCGACATCCGGGAAGGGGATGGGTTTGAAGGGGGAGCCAACGATGGAAGGTTTCGCGGGCTGGGGTTGCGGGTCGGGTGTGGTGAAGTCAAGGGGGCAGATGCTATTGCGGTAGACATCTTGTGAAGTATGTGAGTGTTCTCTCTCTCCCACTGTCAATCGGAGAGTATACCCGAGAACAAAGAGAGTCCAGAATTACAAAGCGAGAGAAATGGACTCAATCTGAAGAGGGGTGGGCCCTGAGCACAAGAGATGAAAAGAAGAAAAGAGCCAGGGGAAGTAGACAGTGTACGGGAATAAGAGCAAAGAAAGAAGTATTGGGTACGCAGCAGTTCGACGACACAATGAGGGGAGAACCGTACAAGCGGCCTCCACTTGGAAGTACCAGATACTCAGGATCCTCAGTGGACCCGGCTGAGACACGATGCGTTTCTCGCTTTTTTGCGAGACACTGAGTGTTCCAGTTGGTTTTGTTTTTTTCTATTTAGTATTCTCTTTATTCTCTTGAGTATTCTATTCTCTATCCATCCATCAGAAGTATTTGTCTATTCTGTTCAGAGTCAATGGGAAGTAAATGGAAGTAAATGTAAATGTCAGTAAATCCCCAGGTTCGAGACACACTATTGCTTCCAATAGCTCCGCACTGACACCTTCATTTATAATTAATTTCAATCGGCCTTAGTCATTAGTAGTTACAAGTAGCTTAGAGTACGATGTCCAAATACGATGGGATTGAATCACACTGTCACCAGTCACATAGCGTTATACGCCAAACAGGGCGCTTATATCAGGGGAAGCTAGGACCTGTGGCGTCCTATGAGTCCACAGACGCCCAACTCATGAAACACACTGAAATCTCAGACCTGGGAGTCTCCCAGAGTAAAATCTCGGTCACGGATGTCACTGCCGAAACTAATGTCTCCTCCTAGTTTTGTTCTATTAAAGCTGCCGATCTCTTCATTGGCCTTGTTTCGTTCTTCTGTTTGGCCCGTTCGGGGGCACGGGCCAGGGGTGCGTGCTAGAGTCCTCAGGTGTCAAGGCAGAGAGATCGAGGGATCTATGTAGTAGGTAGTGCATTATACTCTTTAGGACATGCTATTTGGCAGCTAAGACTTGTTGGCCCTAAAGTACTTAAGTACGCTGTCAGGTCCGAGATGTTGCCCTTGGCTCTTCTTGTAGCTTCGTGGAAATGTTTACTTGTCAACACATGAGCGATGAACCTCTCAAAATGCAAATTGGAAAATTGAGATAGATAAATATTGAAATCAGCATAGTTGATGCAGAAGATTAATAGAAAGACCATATAAATCGTCAAAAACAGAAGGCGGTGAGAACCGTCTATCGATAACCCACCTTTTTTTCTGCGCGATATCTTCAAAGTTGGAGATCGAGATTGCGCAAAACCGACACTAGACTCTCAGGACGACTTTGAGCCTCATTCATTGTACGACACTCTATACATCACGCTTTGAGCCCAATTTTCTTGAATTCCTCCCACCTCAGCCCACCATGCCTGAATCCGTCCACTCCCAAGACCCCGACCAGTCCATGGTCGATGCCGAGCAGCCCGAGCAGGAAGTCGTTTCCAACGACCCTATCCTGGAGGAGCGCCAGGTCGTTGTCGTACGTCACCCAAAACCGCATCCACCAGCCACCAACTAACCAAGCCCAGCTCCCCGGCGCCACCGACACAGCCGCTTCATTCCAATTCGAAGGCGAAGGCCACACCATGGGCAATGCGCTGCGATACGCCATAATGAAAAAGTCAGTCATACCGCCCATCACACCAACTCATTCACCGCACAAGAACCAACCTACTAACGGTTTCTAGCCCTGCCGTCGAGTTCTGTGGTTACACTATTCCCCACCCTTCAGATGCGAAGATGCACGTCCGCATCCAGACTACCGGTATGGCCTCGACTCTGAACCAGGCTGCGGCTCTGTATATACGAGATTGCTAATGATCGCAGACTCGACTACTGCCCTTGAGGCTTTGGAGAAGGGCTTCAATGACCTGATGGATTTGTGTGATGTGGTAACGGAGAAGTTCACCTCTGCGCGTGATCAGTTCAATGCGGAGAGTGGGAACCGCATGGAGGTTTAGATTTTTTTGCATGGCTGTTTTTGGCGTTTGGGTAGAGGGAAAAGTACGCATGAGTCTGCTTCTATGTTATATACTTTTTCGTCATATGGAATCTGGTTTCCTTCACTCTGTCTGCAGTGGCTAGGCTGCTTGCTTTGAAATTGTTTATGGTATTTTTCAGCTCTTTGGATTTGATGGGTTTGGGGGATAGCTTCGTCCGACTGTCTTCTGCTTAGGACTCAAGGAGCTTCATTTCGGACTTCCAGGGACAGTCACTACAGTTTCCAGGCAACAAAAGACCAGCAGGAAGCTGAGTTTGATGCGGAGATATGTGTCTACAAGAAGGTATAAAAACTTCAAGGAACTGTCTACAGGTGCTTCCAACTCTATCTGGGCAGGGAACTTTCAATGGACTCCCTGCCTTGATCATTCAAGATAGTCTAGGACAGTCTCTCTAGGGTTTCTTGGCCTTTCTCATCCAGATTCGGGTACTGTCTGAGATTACACATATCCGTCCAGAATGCCTTGGCCTCTTCGTGCGCCTCGCCATGTACGCTTAAGCGCTCCCGGAGCAACTTTTTCCATTCGACATCCATGTCTGTAAATCCGAAAGAGGCCGAAACATACTCATACCAGATAGGTAAAAAGGCAGCGTATTCCCAGTGGAGTATACTGACAACCTTTCCATTTTGGACCATGATATTTCCCAAATTAAGATCGCAATGAGTGAGCACATAGGGTCCGCACTCTGGTAGGCGCTTCTTTAAGTTCTCCAACACTTGTTGAGGGAGATGGCGAAGATTAAAGGCCAGGGCATCCCAGAGCTCTTGGTCAGAGTGAAACGGTCCATGGGGCTCAAGATCGAAAAACAGTAAGCCTGGATAGCATGGACTTTGATCGACACACTGAATCGAGGCTGATGTGACGGATCGAAGCTGCTTTCGCACTTGGACGACTTGATCTGCGATATCTATTTTTTAGGGGTTCTGACAATGAAGGCCATGCCTCCTCGAGCGTTTGGCCATCAATACGTTCGTTCAAAATGAAGTATCGCCCATCGCGATCGACCCAGTCACGTAAAACCTTGGGGACCGGGACGTCTGTATAAGTCGCCAGAAAGTTCAAGGTTTTGACTTCAACTTTTGCTTTTGGACCCTCGTCGGGCCGATCTTTCAAAATCACATCTGAACCGATGGACCAGGCGCCCCGCGTAGATGCGCCGTAGAAGAGGTTGAGGTGGCTAGTGTAATGGCACTGTTTTGCTTTGTCAAGTGTCCACCCGCATGCGATACAACCAGTGTCGACGGGTTCACCCATTGCGGATAGGGTCGATTTCTAAAGTTATTGCAAAAGATGGATTTTAACTGAGGGTTGAAAGGAAAATGAAGGAAATTTCCAAAGGGGGGCCGTTGCTCGACCCTGCATATTTTCGAGAGACCGCCATTCAATTGGTGTCACAGGATTGGATTGAATTCGAAGCATTACTTAAGTAGATACAAAGGCACTCTATTTGAATGCATGTAGGATATGTATTTGCTTAACAATTATGCGTAAAACCATTAACTTTAGAAAGAAAGTATTCTGAAAAATTATACGAAAGTCAGTGTTAATCAATGACTTTGTATAATCTATTTTCTTCTAAAGCGGTTACATGTAAACACGCAATGATATCAGGGTACTCTTGGCGTTCACCGCGGCCATGATAGCGGGACCCAAGTCTTACTCCTCAGAGATGATACGTCAGGCTATTTCGGCGAGAGTCAGGTGTAGACCTGGGCGCAATCGCGGATGCCCGTCGGCTGTGCAAGTGTTCTTCGTGGGAAGAGAGCTGCTGGGCGAATGGCGAGCGCCTGCGAAGGGTTGGTCCGTACCAATAGATCAGGTACACTGAAGCCACCAGAACGATGGAAATGCAGACTATTTGATGTTAAAAATGACGGAAGCAGATATGGAATCATGAGGAAAACCTACATAGAATGGTTGAAGCATACTCCAGATGGCGTTCGCCACCGATATCTGCGACCTCCGTTAGTTATTGTCAGACAGACATATTGCGTTCAAGACATACTACTGTAAAAGGGAGTAGCCGGAACCGTGAGGATACCGGCCAAGATATCTCGGGAAAAGCCATTGCCTCCAGTGGCTGAGGCAGAATATGGACCATAAGCACACACCATATAGTCAATGGTAGCCATGTAGATACAGTAGTTGGCGATTCCCACCATAGCTGCAAACACCATGGTGCCTATCCAGTGGATGGGAGGCCCTGAGCTGGTCCAGGCAAACCCGATAAGCCCAATAGGCAAGAGAGGCACAGTATAGAGCAGCCACCATAGCCGAGACTCGTACTGTGCCTGTTCATCGCCAGGTTTGCGGCGTCGCTCGGCCATGTTCCTCCAGATCACAGGGTAGAACGAGAGCCAGGCAATCAGATAGCCCACTAGGATCGGAATAAACGAGAGACCCAGGGCGACGGCATCAAATCCCCACTGATCATAGACCAGTCCAAAAGACTGGATGAACATAAAGATAATCGCGTCACTAAAACCACTCAGCAGCGACAGGGTCAGCACTATAGGCTCAGTTAGGAACATCTTGAAGGGCCGGATCCAGGTTATGCAAATTTCCTTCATAGAGAAGCGTTCCTTCCAGGGAATTATCTCGTATGGTCCGTAGACCTCCTCCCCATTCTTTCTTCTTTTCTTAGCAATATTGCTAAGCATAACAGTGGCTCGGGTCTCAGGGACGATTATCAGATGAATAATCTGGACGAAAGCGCCAAAAATGAGCTGGATCCAGATTGCCCAACGCCATTCCAGGTATTTCTCGACAAAACCACCCACAACAGGACCAATGACAGACCCTGCCACCGAGGAGAAAACAACGCAGGCCACAGCATACTGTTGTGTGTCGGCTTCCCACATATCAGCTACCATGCCAAGGGTGACTGATCCACCAGCCAAACTGAGTCCTCCGAAGGCACGGCCAACCATGATACTAGCGAAGTTGGGTGCAAGGGCCACAGGTAGCTGCCAGATATTGACAAGAAGCATACTGAGTTGAAGGATAGGTTTGCGCCCTAGTTCCTCACTCCAAGGGGCCCAGAGTTCGCACCCAAAAGCATAGGTAACCAAGTAAATCATTGCACCGCACCGGGCTGCCTGCATGCTCACCCCGAACTCTTCCGAGATACCGTGGAGGCCGTTGGAATAGAGACTGGTATTGAAATTCATGGACACCTGGACCAGAAAGATCACTGAGATGATCATCCACTTCTTCCAATTCGGGAAGCAGAAGCCCAGCTCCTCATAGCAGCTTTCCTCGGTGAGAACAACCTTGCCATCTCCCACAGAGAATCCCGCTTGAAATGCGGCGGGCTTGGGAGGACCGTGGAACAGATGATGACTCCCCTTGTTGGCGTCATTGGAGGACAAGAATTCAGATGTACGGGCTTTGTCCTCCATCGTGGTGGGTTCGACTGAAGATCTGTCGACCATCTTGTGTCTGTCAAGGGTGGATATGTGCAGGAGCCGCAGATCAACCCTCAGCCAAGTTGAAAGCCGATAAATAGCAAGAGAAATGAGAGATTTGGGCTGAAGAAAGAGTGGGAGAGAAATGAACCGTCGGAATGGGCTGGGAAAGACGAAACGTGTGTAGCGCCGATCAAAAGATGGGCGAAAAGGAAGGTATATATAAGATTTTGTTTTGAGCAGGGGATTGAGTGAGAGAATGGAAGACTGGACAATTTGTCCCGAGACCTTGCCGCGTATCCACCATACATGTTGCTACTCCAGAAATGGTAGTCTGGGGGAGAGACCCCAGAAATCATTGTTCGCCATGGACTTGGCTTGAGTTTGACCTTGTTTGGCGATCGGTGAAGACTCTCTCCAGCAATACTACTATAGATAGCCTGAGGCTGTAAGCCGATGTCAAAGGTTTATACATACTATGGTCAATATTTCTCCACCAGGTACGGCCCCAGGAGACATGGTCGACTGGGGGCAGCTGGTAATCACCATCGGGGTCTTCACCGGGGCCGGAATCAATGAAACTGCTTTTGGTTCCGAGTTTTCAGGTTTTCATGCGATTGTATCTGGCAGATTGGATGCCGAGCTCGGACTGCATTCTACTCTCATGTCTGACCAGTGATAATCAACTTACAACGGAAAGAAACCGACACTCGGCTACTCGCCACCCGGCTTGGGTGCAAAGAATTGGCGATACCCCATCACCCCCTGCATGGTTTGCTTCCCACCCTACTCAAGAAGAAAAAGTTGAGATATCTAACAGATTCTAAAGTTTCCTTCGTTGTTCAAGCAACAAGAGCGATTGAGACTTACTTTCATGGAGATATCTTCAATAGAGAATCTAAGATGATATTGGTATGATAGAGCCTTCGTCCAATCCATTTTTGTGGCATTGAATTAGACTTGAGCAAAATATAATCTTTTTGCCAAGAGTCTGGGCGGGAAGGGAAGAGACATCGGGGTGAGGCGGGGTGGAGCGGGGTGGAGTTGCGAGTTTTAGAATGGAGTCGGGGGTAAAAATCACATTCTGAGCAAGGCAACTGGATCCCGAAACATGCTCTGCCTTACTTAAGTATCAACGGGGTGATCCGAATTCTGATTATTCTAGAGCATAGAACATACCTAAGTATATATGCCTAGGTAGTATCAGGGAGTATTTGATTGGGGTTACTTCGCCTGATATCTACATCGACATCACGGAGGGCTTCCTCCCTCCTACAACTGCCTCACAAGAGTCAGTTGCTTGCCTCTGCAGCTAGGGGGTCAAGGACATCGACTATGACGAGCCATCTCCAGCATACATCTGCTACACTATTGCGATGAAGCTTATGCTCAACCGCAAGAAGGTAGGCAACGTGACCGAAAAAGGGTTGATTATGATTTGTATGGATTACTGGGCCAAGGCTTTGAAACCAGCCGTTCAAGACATTCTGCAAATGAAAAAGAAAAGTGGCCAGCGGGTTCGATCTGAAGGCACAGTTTTTTCTTTGAAAGTGGGTGATCAGTCTCAGTAACCGACAATGATTGGATTGAATGCGAAGCATTAGATACAAAAGCATCCACTCTATTTGAATGCATGAGCCCAGGACATTTATTTACTTAATCCAACAAGAGCGATCGAAACAAGAGCGATCGAAACAAGAGCGATCAAGCTTCTAAAGTTCCATCTTGGCCATATATTCCAGGGTATACTGATCTGGGTCCCAAGAGAGAAGCCTTGTCTCATTCTCCCGAACCTTCAAATCCACATATTTCTCAATGCTTTCCTTTTCTTCGCGTTCCAAAAGATGAAGTCTTTTCTTCCATACATCGCATATGTTGTCAGATTCATTGTAACCGAAGAATCGCTGATCGATCTTGTTCCAATAAATGGCGTCAAAGGCAAAATTGTTCCTTGCAGCATACATGATCCAAAAGTCTCCGCTCTCCCAGCTATGTCGCATCCGACTAGAGAGTCGCTGGCTTTCTTCGAGTCGTTCGTTCCGAGTCTGGTACGCGTCCTCTTCGCATTCCATCATTGCCTGAAGGAAGATCTGAAGCCGTTTCTCATACTGTGCACACCAGTCATCAAGGCCTTTATTCCAATATTCTGGCTTTTCGAGAAGAAGCCACCAGGGTGGAGCATGAGTAAATTCAACTGGGGCGGTATATGTAAACTCCCAATCCACCACTCCAACGACTTTGTCAGTTTTATCGACCATGACATTCTGTGGTCGAAAGTCGTCGCACCAAACTGGGAATGGGCCATGCTCATGAGATATCCATTTGTCCCTAAGCTTCCGATCTCGAACAAGTTTTCGAAATAAGAATCTAGCAACAAAATTACGCCGGCAGTCGTCAGCCGAGTCTATAGCATTGTTTCTTTGGTGTTTGAAATGTGAGATATGTAGCTCTGTTAGAGCCTCAAAGTATAACGACGCTTTATCGTATGTTGCGGTGGGGAGTTTTGATCGAGGTAGCGTCCCTAGACGCACAATTTCGTTCATAGAAATGGATAATGGTCGATATGCCACTTCCCATGTCGATTTGCCGGTCTGTTTCAGAGACCCAATCAGATTCATAGATAGTGTAAATAGAGAAAAGACAATATCAGCTAATTCTCTATAGAGAACTTTTAGCTTTGTTGTGCTAATATCCGGATTGAGTTCTGGACGTTGTTTTGATTGGCGTCCTGGCGTCTCGAGAAGATCAGACATGCTTCTCTCGTGGTCAATATAGTCCATGATTATAAAGGGACCCAAATTTGAGGGGCTTTCGTTTCTCTTTCCCCAGCGGGAGACCATAGGAACTGGAATCGGCATTGTTTGTGAGGTTCTTTCCGCGATGAATTGCATGATAGAGACCTCATTACGAACTTTTTCCTCGGGAAACATATGAACGCCAGGCAGTGGGAGTCTTAAGAGATCGCCAGTATCGGCATCGGTGAATGTCATGAGGAAGCTAGCATTGAAACCGCCGGATTTGAAAAATTTGAAATCAGCCCATTGGCGAGGGCAAGTTTGTTCAGCGAGAAAAATTCCAATCTCATTGTAGATGTCTTCATCAAAGAGAAGATCTAGCCAGGAGTCTTCGATCTGGTCGCTTTTTTCCCAGGCAGCATCATCGAAAGGCAAACGTGGATTCATCTTACACGACAAAACAAAATCAGAAGGAAGAAACATGCAGAGTGTCGTGAATATCTTGAAGTAAGGAAGTTGATTAGGTACCAAGAGAACAGGGGGAGCAGGGAGAGCAGGGGGAGCAGTGAGCCTGACTCTGGGCACCTTTATTTATAGATAGAAGGCGGAAAGCCCTATGCGGCAGAGAAAGACACCATGTAAGTAGAGGCCAGTAGCATCTATAGATTTGATCTCTCAGGTGATACACAATTTCCAAACCCAAGTTAAGTCAATGATAGAATGCACGAAGCGGCTTTGGAATCATCACAGAAATATAGATTTGAAATTCCAAGTCAAATCCTCAAGTTCCCAGGTTCACCAACCTGAGGGTCAGGGAGTACAAGTCATGAATGAATGATTATAGCGGCAAAATGAGCCGCATTCGATCAATGCACATACAACTCTCAGTTAGACAGACCAACTCAATCACAGTCAAGATCTAGCTATGCAATTCTACATGGGAGCAGTTAAGACGATGGGTGACGTATTCAGACAATATATACACATGTCTATCGATGGCGCAGTCCGACTGCTACACCGCGACCAGAAACGAGATAGGAAAATGGAATAGCAAATGAATTTAATTGCGACCCTCGAGGAAGCCGGAGACGAAATTGCGGGGTAGGCGCGCACCGGGGTCTTCTTCTGGGCGGAAGTACTTCATAACGTGGGAAAGCTGCTTCCAGTAGTTGAGGGTTTCCTAAAGCGACGTTAGTTCTGATCTTGGTAGAGTGGCTGGGTGTCGAAGTGGGATGAACGACAGGCAATTGGCCCGTCGTCTCCTTTGGACCCGTATACATGGCTTTCATGGCAGTATGGGACTCCACTAACCTGGAACTCGGCGTGACTCTTGTACAGCAGGACGTCAACGGTCTTGATCTGGGCGACGTAGCGGTGCTTCTCGAATTCCTGGCGGATCTTTGTGCGGATGGCGGACACGGGCATGCCGAGGGAGTACATGGTCTGGATCTCCGGGGACTGTGGTTCGATATTAGGTTAGTTTTGGTCTTGCAGGGTTGAAATGAGTGACTGAAGGCCGATTGCCAGGCCAATGCCTTGACTGGCTTCATCTGGCATCGCGAATTGGAATATCGCAAATCAAGGGACGGGGATTGGCTGGATCTCGGGTAGACTGACTGCGCGGAGCCATTCGCGGTAGGACTTCAGAACGCGGTATTTGGCATCACCCCAGTTGACGGCTGCAGTAAAGAAGATTGTCAGTCACTCTGCTGGTACATTGCATGTCTGTAGGACGTTGACTGCCCGGTGGAGGGTGTCGGGTGAGCAAACGTACAGGAGCGCGTGCGCTGTGCGAGGTAGGTAGGGTTGATAGTCATTTTGGAGGAGAGTCGAGAGCCCACTCAGACCAGTGCCGTTCAATCACTGGGTGCAGGGAAGGGAATTGAGCGTTGGAAACCGAGCTTCAAAGGTGGAGGTTTCGATCTGAGGTTGGCGGAATGGGCCGGGTTCACCGCCTGCCTTTTCAAAAAAATTCTTTTGCGACTTTGAGATTGGACTTGCGCGACGCTTTACTCTGGTTTCTTTTTTTCCCAAGACTTTTCTTCTGTATATCTCTGATTCTGTCGCGGGAATCACTGATCTATTTTCGAGTCGTTGTTAAATATTCCACTCGACTCTCGCCACCTGCAGATATTTTTTCTCCCACCGACGCCGCTGAAAACTACCACTCCAATCTTACAAAATGGCACCAAACAAAGGCTCTTCCAAGGGTCCTTCCGTTGGAGGCGCAAAGGGCGCTAAGTCTTCGCTTTCATCCGCTTCGCGCGTCAGCAAGTCCAGCAAAAAAGATGGTCCCAAGCGTCCCCCACCTAAGGAACAGAAGTCCAAGCCCCGGACTGCTCAAGAGAACCTCAAGAAAAAGAAGAAGAGAGTGTACACCGAGAAGGAACTGGACCTGCCCGAGTTGAACCAGATCACACCGGTTGGCGTGGTCAAGCCTAAAGGCAAGAAGAAGGGCAAGACTTTTGTTGATGATCAGGTACTATATCCCACACCCATTCCGAATCAATTGTCTCCCATACTGACTACATGGATATAGGAGGGCATGATGACTATCCTCGCAATGGTGAACGCCGAGAAGGAAGGACAAATCGAATCGAAGATGATGAAGGCCCGACAATTAGAAGAGATCCGGGAAGCGAAGAAGGCCGAGGCCGAGGCCCGCATGAAGGAGAGAAAGAACAAGCTTGAGAATGTCAAGGACTCCCTCCGCAAAGAGAAGAAGGGCAAGGGTGGTGACAAGCCTGAGGCTACGATTAAGGATAAGGTCTTCAAGCCCAAGGCGAAGAAGTCTGTTGCATTTGCTTGAAAAAAAGTTTGATTGTTGTCTATATCCTTTGTCAATGTACTTAGATATTGGGGTTCGGCGTTCTACCGGTTTATCTATGTCTATCGAAACCGAATCATCATTCCAAGGTTATACCAAATGCCGTCTTTCACTTAAACATGACGAGTCGCTGAACGAGAACGGCTAAAGCGGGACGATAGAACAGAGTACCTAGATCCCCAAGGGTAGGGCAAGCTTGCGCTGCATGGGATGGAACTGAGGCTTTGGTGCGAGATCGGGGTCTTTGTTGGGGTTGTTGTGGTGGGCAATGTTACCAGGAAGTCTTTCGGGGTGTTCGACAACACCGGGAATAGTCGGGTCGATTTCCTTGGCCATTTTGTTCAAGAAGCTTGTTACCTGCAAGGTATTAGTCAAATATTGCTGTCTTTGGTCGATCTGGGACATACCGGCTTCACAAACCATCTGGCTCCTCCAAGTTCGAACCAACCCAGGTGGCCACCCCACGAAGTAGTCAACATGACTCCGTAGGGTGTCTGTGCCATTTCCTGGTAGGGGAGAGCCTCCCAGCAGGCAATCTGATCAAATTAGTGGCGTCATAGTGTACAAATGGCTGTGACTTACGGGATCGTCCTCGGCTTGAATGGCAAGGAATGGAATTCTGATAGCAAGCATGGAGTCGGTGGAAGCAGCATCACGGTAGTAAGCTCCCTCAGTTGGATAACCCCAGGTTGGGCATTGCAAAGCGCTGTGGAATGTCAGACAGTCTCTCTGAATGAATCAAAGCCCAGCTTACCGGTCAAATTCGTGGAGATAGTTGATGCTTCTAATGGCATCCACATCAATTCTGGGATTTTTGGAGACCTGGTCCACATGTCTTTGGAGGTGTTAGTTATAATGAATTTTTTCTCCAGAGATAGTCACTCACTGTTCGAAGAGCTTCTTCATGTTGGTGCCCATGGCTTTGCTGTAAACGTTCTTTCCGATCCATGTGTCTTGCAGCTTGATATTGCTGACAGTCAAATTCCATGGGCTTGCGCAAATCACAGCAGAGTTAAGCAGACATGAATCGCCCTCCTCTCCCAAATACTTTCCAAGTTGTTAGCGAGACCGACAAAAGAGAGGGTATTGCGAGGCACATACATTAGTGAGAATATTCGCACCGAGTGAGAATCCAATACCAAAAAGAGGACGATTGGGGAATGTTTGCCGAACCCATTTCACAGCCTGACGAACATCCCAGGTAGCCCGAGCGTTGTACAGAACACCAGTGCTGATTTTAGTCTGCGAGCAACCCCTCGAGTTCACAACACAAGCTTCCCAGGTACCGTCAGCCACCAATGGGGCCAGCACGTGTCGCAAGTACACCTCATGGGAGCCGCCACTCAGTCCGTGCAAGACTATCAGCATGGGCTTGGTATCATCGGAAGGGAGAGCAGTAAACTCCTCCTCAGAGAAGAAAGACGTGCGAGGTGGCATACCGGAATCCTGGGTATGCTTTCTCGCCTGATCAGTGAGTTCTGGGTCCTGAGGCATGTCGTAGGGCGCGACCACAAAGTCCATAGCGTAGTGGCCGGCAAATCCAGGATTCTCGGATTCAAACATGCGGCGCTTATAGTAAACAGGGACATTGTCGTGTTTGAGAGTAGTCCAGGCTGTCTGTAGGTGCCCATTGAACAGGAATGGGTTTAATTGGCATGTTTCTGGAGTGGCAGACCGACACACATCCGCGAAACTCTGTTCTTTGCCAGAGGCCTTGGTCAACATCAACCTATTGTCTTTAGCATGATGGAATGCTATGCGGCCCTTCGGACGAAGCCATGACAAGACGCCCATGGCGATCAGCCCTGATAAGAGGACCGATAGGGGGATTGAATTGAGAGTTGCGATGAGGTCGGGCATCAGGATATGAGATATTAGTGCTGTATACCGGCTCAAGGCTCAGTAAAACACGACTTATGCAGATAGAAAGGAAAGCTAAGCAGAAAAGGGATCTATGCCAAAAAGTAAAAACAGGCCCTTACGATACGGTTTAAAAGCAGAACGCAAAAAGCAAAAATAGAGCCAAGGTTCCCACTTTGATAAGATGAACCTCGGCACTTCCTAATCGGGGCATTTGTGCATGCATAGGTGTCTAATCAGGCATAAAGGTGCCACAAGGGTTTACAGCACGTGATCCAGAATATGTAATGATGTCACGTGTAACATCAGTCACGTGTGTAGATAGCGAGTTAGATAAAAAGTCACGTGGGATTGCCTATCACGTGCACCGACTAAGCAGTCCTGTCAGATGCGCACCTTCACCTGGCCAAGTCAGTTGACAGTGTCATGGCGTATTTAGGGTCTGAGCCCGTCCTCATGCCAAACTGCTGCTTATCTGCTGCGGTGGGCAGAACTGGGACATTCCGCCCGAAATCGAGGAAACGAGTCATGACGATATGATGCTTAATGCGGCAACTTGGATTTCCGCATGCGGAAAAGCCCTAGATTCACTTCCGACCTGGAGCCAGGGATGAGTCTGCGTTTCCGACAATAGAACATTTTGATCTCAGTATTGATCCAGGCAAATGAAGGGGAAAAAGAAAGAGGGATCCGGAGTCCTGCATATGGATCATCCGACAAAGAACGGGCTGAACTACCGATGATCAGTACCTCTTATACACTGACATGTAATGCTGATAACATAGACGGCCATCTTTTTGTGACCCGGTCCCATGGTCCGCTTGCGTGCTACTGTATCTTCCGGCGGAGTACTTGAGAGTCAACAGATCCCCTCCTCTGAATGGTGATGCCGCTTGTCATGAGGTGAGGTTGCACTTTTGCAATATGATAATCAATGATAACATCCATTCGCTCCGATTCATCTCATGAGGCCTTGTCCTTTTGAAACCATTCTTCTAATCAAAGACAGTCTGTCTTACTCATGACTTCTATACAGTTCCCTCCAGGCATGCCTACTCGTCTACATCGTGCCACTGAGAAGGTCAAAGTCATGATGAAACTCATAACCTGGCCACCAAAGCAAGAGAAGGTGCAAGGCCCCGGCCGTTGCTACCTGATGGAGCTGCCTACCGAGCTGTTGTTGGAGATCGTCTCCCATCTGACAGTGCTCCCGGAAGCTGCTCTCGCCTTAACCAACAAGCGCATGTTCGCAATATCCGGCGAAATCCTATTCTCCAAGTCTCTCCGCTTCAGTCGAGACTTTGCGCCGCTCTTCCACCACTATCGCAACGGACACAACTTCGTGACTCCCCGGTGGTCATTCCTCAACCTGCTCGAAAACAGTCGGATGAAACTCTGTTCCAAATGCCTGAAACTCCATCCTCGCGATGCATTCTCTGCCAGAGAGCTACGACGGAAGCCGGAGAATCGCACATGCAATATTGGAGAGCTAGCAGGGATTGTCGATTTGTGTCCCTGCAAGAAATTAACCTTCCGCGATAAACTTGATCTCGCCGATCACATGCGAATACGGCAGGTGACCTTACAGGCCTTGAAGTTGGAATTTGGAGGGGCAGTCAACGACTGTTATTGTTGGCATACATGCACCGAACAGTACGGCCCTACAGAATTGAAAACGTCATTGTATCCAGAACTTGACGAGAACGACCAACTGGTGATTCGCACTGAATACCAGCTCACCACTGAGATCGGCCAAGTTGGCAAAGAAGAGTTCATGACGCCGCGGTTCGGTTGCGCTCATCGGTCCGTCGACCTATGGGTCTCAAGCGTTCACCAGACCACAATCTGTCGCCTCTTTGACACGTTCTGCTCATCCTGCCAACGGATCTCCGTCTGCAGTGCATGCGACACAATCCTGAAATGCCCACGAAAAGCGCCTTTCCATTCCGAAAAATCCGGCAAAGCGACATATTCGTTCTCAACGGAACGATCTCTCGGGGGCACAAGTCCGGTCCCGGATTCGACATGGGCGGCGCAGAGAATTCACCCAGCCGAACCTTCCATCGGTGTCGATAACTGCAACGAGCTCTGTCCATGGACGGTGCGGGCCCATCCGGCGCTGTCTTTCGCGCCCAGTATAGAACAGGAAATCCTTGATCCTGGAATAGGTAATCAACCCATCAGTCAGCTTTACACCTCCATCAACATGATTTAACGAGTTATGACAGCGACAAGAGAAGCCTTAGATGCTTCTGCAAGAGTTTAAGATTGACGTCGCTTTTTGCGTTCTGTTCTTTGCTCTTTCTGACTTTGGTCAGCGTACAGTGATCTTTTAGCGAGTTACAGGGGGTTTGATACCTCGGCTGTTTCATGAAATTTGCACATTCTTTGAAATCTTGGAGATACTATTTTGCTTTCATTCAGGTGTCTACCCTTGTGCATTATTAGGATACATTTTGGTCGAATATATGTGATGTGTGAGATCTATTTAGATACCAATTCAGAGTGGTCACCCCAGACAGCATCTATATAAATGAGCCCATTGGAAACATTTGCAAACTACCAGAAATCTATAAAGAGATATATGCAAAGCAAATACACATAAATAACTAGGATAACTAGGGCATGAAATGCTCTCAATGCATGCGCATCTCTTCTGATTGGCTGATGCACAAAGAATATCGCATCCTTATCAGCTGACCGCCCGGGGGTTTATCCGGACCGAAAGCGCGAAGGTGCCATTACCACGCGTTGGACTTGACACTCGAGTTGTATGACTTCTGTCTGTATCTCGGGGCCATGAGCTTTCCACCACCTGGAGCTGGCCAGTATCCACATTATATACCGCCACCGCAGTACCAGCACGGACAAGTTCCCCCGCAGATACTGTACAATAATGCCGGTCCTCCGCCGTCTCCATACGATGGGTATGGCAAGCCGAACATGTATGCTTCGGCCATGATGCCATATCCTCAGTATCCGTCTACATATATGCAACAGCCTCAAACGCAACCGCAGCATTCGCATCCTCCGCAAACTCCCCCTCAGCAGCGGCCTCAATTACCACAGCAAGCCATCCAACCACGGCCGCAGCCTGGACCAAGAATCCTTCCCCAGGTACAATCACCTCCTCAACCACGGGCTCCTGCACCTCCACCTGCACCGCCGCCTCAGGTCCAACATGAGGAACCGCCGCCTCAGTTCATCAATCCGGCTCAATTGTTTGTCCAACAACCTATACCTACGGCACCACGATCCCGATATACTCAAATTTCTCCTCAATATGGGGAACCACAAATGCCTCCACCTGCAAGCCCTTCTCATATACAACCATCTTCGTCGCTAGCCCCGCAACCATCCCCTTCTGTGCAAGTGGCTCCACCCTCTATCAGTCCCAAGCCTGACACCCAACCCGCCCAACTACAAGCACACGGTTCTATGCCAACACCACAACCCCAGCTCCAGCCCAAACCAACCCCAAAACCAAAGCCCAAGTCCAAGCCGATCATCAAGAATGAATCAAAACTGCCCCAGATATCCCCTAAAGTACGGCCCCAGCAAGTCCAGACAACCCCTGTTGCAACACCGAAATGGAATCCGCCCGCTCCTTCCCCCGTGGGACATGCTGAACCGAAAGTGATGATTCCAACACCTTCACCTCGACAACCTGTGCCGCAGGTGATGATTCCAGCTCCATCACTGGACATCAAAGCCAGCATGAAGCCGCAAACGCAGCCCTCGAATAACCAATCTAAGCCACCTCAGACGGATAAAAGACTTAGCCAGCAATCGGCTGATAAGGTTGGGAAGGCTGCGACTGCCAATATTTCAAAACCTCCGGTCGACTATCAGGTTCTCCTACTGTCGTTGGCCGATGAATATCTCAATGCTGCCCATGCTTGTGGCACGACGACATCAATGGCCAGCAGTAATACCGATGTCGAAGAGTATTACAAACTAATTGCTACTGGGCTTGGGTGCCTAGAGGCTGTCTTGAAGGTTGGCTCCAACACCTATTGGCAGCGTCTGAGCTCATACTAAACCATCGTGTTACAGAACTGGCGGCTACAACCCCGAAAGGAAGCTCTTGTTCGACTTCGATATGCACGTACACTATTTGAGGAGACAGATAATGACATTGAGGCGGAAACCGCGTTGAGCAAAGGAGTGAGTATTCCAATTATTGTGGCCTCAAGGCATCGGCTAACCAGAATAGATCGATCTCTGTGAACGGGTTAGTGCAACAAATCAATACCAAACAAATCACACCGCTGACTCTAGTAGAACCGTATGCTTGATCTCAAGTATAGCATGCAACATCTCCTGGCCAGGATGCTTCACAAGACTAATTCCAAAGCTTCCCTGAAAGCTGTCGATGGCATGATTCAAGACGTGGAGGCGTAAGTGCCCTTCGCTATCTGAACCAACCTCATGCTAATCGTTGCAGATACCGACATGCTGCATGGGAGTACGCCTTCCGTTTTCTTCGAGTCACCTTGTCACTCTCATGTCCATCGCACCAAGATTCTGTTCAAGCTCTACACCATCTTCACAAAATTTCAGCGATGGCTAGCCGCAACGGCGATAAAGCCGTGTCAGCAATGGCGGCTGTTATTGAATCCTTGGCGCACCTGCAGCAAGGCACAAGTTCCGATTCCATCGAGCAGGCGCAGCGTGCTGTGGCTACTGCACGGAGCCATCAGCTCAACGACGAGCTTCGCCACATACCCCAGCTTACAACCATGATCCAGATGGTGGATATCTGCTGCAGTGTGCTGGAATATGATGTTAATCAGTCCGGGCAGAAGTTGAAAGTCATGCAGGCCTTAATGGACGAAACCCTCAGTGACGGAAACTGGCGACAGGATGGGTCTTTCGCCGTCCCACTAAATGGAAAATCTGCAGGGCCGTCGTCCATCGACACAGGTGACATATTGCAGGTCCAGAACGGAACTTTGCTTCTCAGCTTCAACTGGCTTCCTCAGCATGACCTCTACACCCTTTGCTATTTCTTGAGCTCTATGACGCTTAGCGCCAAAAACTCATATGACGGCCGCAAAGCGGAAAAGTACCTCGAAGAAGGACTGAAAATGGTTCAAAGCAGCTTCAAGGCGCCCCAAGCGATCCCCGAATCCATGGCCACGGCTAATCGCCGAGTTCAATGGCGGCAGACCCTTTACTGCAACTTGTTACTCCAACGTGTTTTCCTGGCATGCTCTCGGACCGACTGGGATCTGGCAAGACAGACCCTTAATGACCTGAAAGAAGTTTTCCAAGAGCTGGGGTCGACTCTTCCGTACACCATCGAATGCTTGATTGAATATGCCGCTGGAACTATCGCCCAGGCCACAGGCGATCTCACCACCGCGCTGAACATCTTCCAATCACCACTCCTATCTCTCGATCCTACCACTAGCAGAGCATCCCGCAACGACCCCTGTCGAGACACATGCATTCTTGCCACACTGAACACAGTCCTCATCATTCGCGATCCAAACCACCCGTCGCATCACCTGTTGACCTCTTACATGGCCACCCTCGACACGTTCTGCAAAGGCACCCCCAACAAGTATATACAGGCCGCCTACTTCCTAGTCTGCGCAACTGTGCAGTCCGAGTCGACCATCCAAACCAAGCAATTCCTACAGCAAGCCCTCCAATCCGCGACCTCTATCAGCAACAGCCAGATCACTTGCATGACACTCACGTTTATGAGTTGGAAGTATTTCCGCGGTGTGGTTGGTGAGCAAGCGGAGAAGAGCGCGCGCGCTGGCAGGGCAATGGCCAAGCGTGCCAATGATCGTCTTTGGGCAAGTGTCACTGATGACATGCTGGCAGAAACTTTGGAGCGACAGGGCAAGGGCGAAGAAGCCCAGAGTGTTCGTGAAGAAGGTCACCGTCTAGTCGCAGGCCTCCCGCCTCGTCTCAGACGTTCGACTTAACCTGATCTTTATTTCGTGTATCTTGTTCCCCATCATGTTAGTGTGCGATTTGTTTATGATACCACGAAGGCCACCTGGAGGCGTTTTATGTTACAATTATGATCAAACTAGGCGAATTAAGGAATGCGTGAATATCTTCAGCCGACGGCTCCATCAACCCGTCATGCCATGAAACCGGGAAATCATTGATTTCAGCGTAAAGATGTATCAACAGGAGTATCAAGTCAAGAACAGCTCCACTTATACATAGAGATCGAAAACACCAGTAAAAGAAACACCCATGCGTAATGTACAAACACCATGGTATAATCTGGGTCCGCTTTAACGAAGCCAGGGACAGAAAAAGCACATAAACCACCATCAACTCCACACCCGTATTGCGCCGTAGTGCCCTTGAGCATGCCCATTAATATTAAAAATCAACCCAAACCAGCCCAAACCCCGCGAATTCTCCGCGCGAGCTGAATATCCTTCTGCATAATCGTAACACGCTTAGCGTGGATCGCGCACAGATTCGTATCCTCGAACAAATGAACCAAGAAAGCCTCAGCAGCTTCCTGCAATGCCATAATCGCATGCGACTGCCAACGCAGCTCGGCGCCCACATCAGCAGGCAGAAGATCAAGAGCAACTTCTCGCACAAGTCGCGCAAAAGGCAGCTTGGCTATGAGGAGGTCGTAGGAGCGTTGATATTTGCGGATTTCTCGAAGTGCCACGGTGCCGGGCTTGTAGCGATGACGGCGGCCGGTGGGGGTTGGATCACCGGCTGGGGTTTCGTTAGCTCGAGGAGCTTGCGCCGGGACATGGTGGGACACTCACGTTGGACGGCTGTGGTTTTGGTGACTTTTTGTTTTCCGGCCTTGGACTTGGCTGGTGAGCCATCGGCTGTGCTTTTGCGACCTTTGGTCTTTTGTTCGGTTGTGGTCTTGTTTGCCTTTGCCATCTTAGCTGGCATTGTAGTGGGGGTGGTAGAGGGAGTAAAAAAAAAACAACCGAAAGTCCCTAGCAACGAGGTGGGTTTAGATGTGATGTCCCTTGCGAGGGGAGGTTGTACAGCCGTCCAATATAAAAAAAGTGATGGGAGTAAAAAACACAATTGCTGTCGCGAAAAAAAGGGAGGCTGGAAGTGCTATGAACCCAATCGCGTTAGCGTCCCAGCCTCCGACGCGTTGCGCGCCAGGGCACGTGACGATAGTCCTTATCGCATACGTGGTTACTCCCAAGCTGTTGATCAGCCCACCTTCTCAGTTCTCACTGTTCACCATGGCTGCCATTTGGGAGAACAATGGGCAAGGCCAATTCCCACTGGAACAATGGTTCTATGAGATGCCTCCAGTCACCAGGTGGTGGACAACAGCAACAGTAGCAACCTCCGTGCTAATCCAATGCCACATTGTGACGCCATTCCAGCTCTTCTACAGCTTCCGCTCCGTCTACACAAAATCACAATACTGGCGGCTCATAACAACATTCCTATATCTCGGTCCTCTGAACCTCGACCTCGTTTTCCACGTCTTCTTTCTCCAGCGATACTCCCGACTCCTCGAGGAATCATCCGGCCGCTCACCCGCACACTTCGCATGGCTCATCTTCTACGCCACAACGTCTCTGCTGATCATCTCGCCATTCCTGTCAATACCCTTCCTGGGCAGTGCACTGTCTTCGAGTCTCGTCTATATCTGGGCGCGCCGCAACCCTGACACCCGTCTCAGTTTCCTGGGCTTGCTGGTCTTCACAGCCCCATACTTGCCTTGGGTGCTGATGGCGTTCAGTGTGGTGGTGCATCAAATCGTGCCCAAAGACGAGATTCTCGGCGTCGTCGTCGGCCATATCTGGTACTTCTTTAATGATGTTTACCCGCCCCTGCATAACGGCCATCGTCCACTTGATCCGCCTGGCTGGTGGCGTCGGCTGTTTGAGCTGTTTGAGTCTGGGCCCGATGAGCGCGCGACGGGCGCAAACGTAAATCGTGAATTTGCAGCCGCTGCGGTGCCTGAAGCTCGCTAGAACCTTAGTGACCAAATTGTTGAATGGACATCCGAATCAAGGCTCGAATGGAATGTGCATGACCACAGCGTTGGGGAATCGGAGACCGATTGGTGAAAAGTGGTTTGATGTCGATTCGGCGATGTGTCTGGGTCATCTATCGTCCATTCCACACCAGGAGCTCAACGTCACATGGCAAATTCCACTCTCAAACACCATGTATGTACATGAGAAAAAATGGGTGAGAGGGATTGCCAGGGGGTCATGCTTCTGAAACACGCCCCTTGGAAACCTTTCATTGTGATCTCTCTCTGAGCGAAGCAAGGGCTCTGCTTTTTCTTTTTTTCCCGTTTTGATTTTTACAGCGTGCATCTGTTTATTTGCCTTGAAATAGCCCAAGATACCCGATTCAATCCACTCACGTTGAAAGTAAAGTACACTAATGTACGGAGCATGACTGCATGCACAGCCATCACCTTCAACACAGCCGCATCTCACGCATCGCATGTTACGAGTAGGTAGGCCGATCAGCTTATAATGTACTTGGTGTGGTACTTCTATTCGTACAGCAAATGCAAGACGATCAATTAGAACACTCCATATTGGCAACGACGTCAGACCAGACGGCCCGCGCCCCAACTCCAGAGTATGGAGTCGCCCGTAGCCCGTAAACGGCTTGATGATGCGCCCGATATTGCCGCACGGCTCTTAGCTCTTTAGATTGAGAGATCGTCGAACGGCTAACCAATTACTCCGTACTTAGCTAGATAAGCGTTCAAATACGGTGAAATTAAAAAGTAGACAGCATAAGAATGTTCCAGAGTATAATTAGCCCTGGGAATTCTCCGTAGAGCCGATTTACTAACTTGGGGTGTTTGTACGAGTACGAGTGAGACACCAAAAAAAGAATGGAAACAAAGAAGAAACGAAGAAAAAAAAGGGAGTAAAAAGCGAATGGCAGTAATTCGTCATTCTCGGGCTAAATACGGCCGATCACAGCGCCGGTGTGCGCACGGCATAAGATCTGCAACCTCGTCACGCCTGGGGATTCCAGTTAGGGAGATAATTTTGCGATATTTCCCTCAGGGCTACTTGTACACAATTCATACGCAGTACTCGTACATTGGCCCAATCTGAGTAGACACGTTTCTATTCTTGGCGCTTAACGCTAAGTGATAAGTGGATCGGCTTTGGACTGGGGTAGAGGGGTTTGAATCTGAGATGTATCTTGACTACCTAGGGTATTACAATCTACTCGTATACTCCAAGCACAGCCTTGGAACTTTGGAAGTACTACTCGAAGGCGACTTGTCCCACGTCATGCCAATATATGAAGTTGGAGACCCAGCCACATAGGCATCAGAATAACGATCAAACGATGACGGACCCGCAGGTTCTCTGACGACGATAGTGGAGGCGGTCCCCAACGTACCAGTTGGTGAGATGGGGTGGTTTCCATGGGAATCGTGAACCTCGGTGGGAACAGGTGGTACTATTCGTACTCGTACCTAGGCAATCTGTACTCGTAGTGCTCTAACCCTTAGATCTCGCGTTCAATATGCTTGTACATAGTGTAGTTATCCGCGGAACCGCGGAGGTAGAAGATAGAGAGAACTGAGACTGTGGAGTCAGAGAATACCCGTAAATACGAATACGGCCGTTGCCCCGTGCGCCCGTTTTGCCAATCGGTGCCAATTCCTATCCTTCGATGCCCATACTCTGTACCTTGGATATCTGCTTCGTTCGAGACTGTGGCCAAGTAGGAGGCAATTCGACTATTCCGTGTGGCCAATTGATGATGTAAAATGAAGATAGTAGGAACTACTCGTACTCAGGACTTTGTTACTCCGTACTCTGTACGGAGTAACAAAGCACTCAGCGTTGGCTAGCACACTGCAGCTCTCTAGAGCTAGAGATAACGGGTGTATACTCCGTGGTTACTCTCGAATAGCCTCGGTTTCAGCCAGTCCTACTTACATGCCTGAATAGGACTAGAGTAATACCATGGTTTGGCGTTGGCGTGGGGACTTTTCCCCACGTCGCTTGGCTTTTTACCATACGATGACGAGTCCTTGCGCCAAACCTAAATTTGCCTCGAATGGTTCCTGCAGAGATACAGGCAATTGAAGGTTATACTAAATATTTAGAAGAAAGATACGTGTGTAAATCTGATGGCAACGCTAGATGCAGTAGACTCTCGACCGTCTGATGTCGATGAGATCAGGGAATACACAGTAGCACTGCCCAGGTACAGTAGGCACAGTAGGCAGCCGTAAAATGGAACTGAAAAAAACGAAAGAAAAAAAAAGAAAAAACGAAAAACGAAATTCCCCTTATTGGCCCCCACTCGCCACAACCAATCAACGAGCAGCCCAAGCTGCCTCAGCCACTTTGCTCAGCCTCGTAAATTATTCGTTGAACCTTTGTCCCCTTCAGTTTCCCCTGCCCCATGTCACTCTCTCTCTTCTTTTTTTTGCCTCAACCCTCCTTTCTTCTTTAGATTTAGTCTCCCCACTTCGTCACTCCTTATGCTTTTCAACTAGTCTATTCCCCCCTTTCCCGTCTATTTGGGAAGTCTGTGTTTTTCTTTTGGTTTCCTCTGCATCTCCTGCACAGCGTCTCAACTTCGCCGGTATAGGGTACAATCGTGTCGCGTCTGTTCACCATGCGTCGCGGTCTTCTTATCTTCCTGCTCGTCAATCTCCTCATCCTCTCCCTGCTCGTGCGCAGTGTCTCGACTCTCCTCTCCCTATTAGTTGAAGATGCCGCCGCCGATGCCATTCACCGCGCCGAATTGCCCTCCCCGAACTCTAGCCTGATCGAACAACGTCCGCAAATAATCCCCAAGATCATTCACCAGACCTACAAAAATGAAACAATCCCCGAGGTCTGGGTCGAGGCGCAACAGAGCTGTATCGACCTGCACCCGGACTATGAATATATTGTAAGCGCTCCTGCACCATTTCCCCATACAGCCTTCTAACGACGTCTCCAGCTCTGGACAAACGAAAAGTCGCGCGAATTTATTGCCGCCGAGTACCCCTGGTTTTTGGACACCTTCGATGGCTACAACTATCCCATTCAGCGCGCAGACTCCATTCGGTACTTCGTGCTCGCCCACTACGGTGGTACCTACATCGATTTAGATGACGTGAGTTATTACCCTCCACCCACTCCCAACCATCCTAACGTTGAACAGGGCTGTAATCGCCGCTTGGATCCTCTTCTCGCTTACCCCGCGTGGGTGCGCCGCACAGCACCTACGGGTATCTCCAACGACGCTATGGGCTCCGTGCCCCAGCACCCATTCTTCTTGCGCGTGATCGAATTGCTCCAACAATACGACCGCCATTGGCTGCTCCCGTATATCACCGTGATGTACTCGACAGGCCCACTATTCCTCTCCGTCATCTGGAAGGAGTACATGCGCGATAAGCCCAGCGAGGCCGGCCGTGTTCGTATCCTGATGCAGGACGAATACAACAAGCACTCATGGAGCTTCTTCACCCACCACCGCGGTAACAGCTGGCACGGCAAGGACGCGCATTTGATTTTCTGGGTAAGCGGTCGCCATTTCCTCACTATCTCGAGTCTACGCTAACAGTCCGCCAGATGGGTCAACACTGGCTCTTCCTTACAGTCTGCGGCTTCTGCATCGCCGGAGTCGTTGGCTTCTGCCTCTGGTGGAGCTACGGTCGAATTATGCTCCTTGGAGCCAAGTACCGCTACCGCTACACCAAGGTCTCCTCCAGCAGTCCCCGATTGACCTCGCCCACGCGACGGTCTCGTCTCACTGTCCCGACCATTCTGCGTCGCGTCAGCTTCAAAGAGGACGAAGAACAAGGCGGGGTCACAGAGACCTCGTACGAACTCGGTCGTCGCGATGACTGAGTTGCACATCTGCATTTGTACAACTTGATCCCTTTCTTTCTGTTGAGCGCATATGCATGGCGGCGCAATCCGGCGGGATCCTGGATTCAGCCGCCTGGAGCAATGGGTTTTTGTTTTTGCTGAGTTCCGATGTCCGATGCCCTTTTTCTCTTTCTTTTTTTTTTGTCTATGATTTTGTAAACTTTGTTAGAAATTTCGCTTCTTGGGGCTGGACTTGGACTCTGGCAATATCTCCAGTGGAGAATCATGAAATAATCAACGTCTTGGAACAATACATACACTTTTTGGATATGTCAGCTGGTTTTCAAAAGTTTTCTTCGTAGATATTCCTGTTGGGCTTGTCTCAGCTGTGACAGGCGAGCCCTGCCTTTGGACCTGTCTGGGCTGGGTAACCCTAGTACTGGACTACTCAATCGCAAACTAGACTACTCAGCTCCAAGGTCATAGTCAAACGAGACTAGCAGCAGAATGGTCGGGCATGATATCCTTTCATAATCCATACTTTAGTAATGATCTAGGTTTCAGACCCAGCCATAGTCATGCCTGACAAGCTTGTAACGGCAAGCATCCATGGATCTACATACAGCGGGCAACCGAATGTAGTCACGGTCTCTGGACGTAATCAAGAGTGATGGCCTGTATTCTGGTGAAATATCTCGAACTACAATTCAATCGGGAAGTATGTTCATAGGCATCTTCGTACATCCTCACGTTGATGCCCATGATGTTTGCGGTAGGCACATCTGCATATATTACTCTTTCGCCGATGGGAAAATGTAGAATATTTGTCCTCTCCCAGTCAACCATGTCACTGTTGGGGCAAGTTGTATCATTAGAAGCCCCATACCTAGATCGAGAAGTATAGCGATAGAGAAAATGATCATGCGATCACTGCTAACTTGAACTCGGAGATAATTGCTTCCGACAAGTGTCAGAAAGTCTCGTAAAAGTTGTTTTATGTTCTTTCGATTGCACAGTATCTTCTGGAGGTCTCTCCCATCCGAAATGGCGGTCGATTCCGTGGAGAGAGGCAGTGAGAAGGGCAGAGAGAGGTATCTACACCTAGGGCTGGGGCGAGCCTGCACAGCGGGTCCACAGCAATTGATGTCTGACGTGAATATGGATCCTTAAATATTCCGATGTGCAAGATAGAGCCTTTCGAACATTGGAAGTCAGTCTTTCCAATCAAGATCTCCAACCTTTCTGGTCTGAGTATGAGGTGCTAAAATTGATGGCTCCAAAAATAGGTATATGGGGCCAAATCAACAAGGCTGAACATGTCTGCGCAAGGCTCGCATTGTGGAGGACCTCAGATAGTCTACTCGTATTAGTTATAGGGATCCAAACAGTGTTGTTCAGCCTTCCGCTCTCTTTTCCCAAGTCTTACCCTGCCTACTCGTATACACAATCTGAGATCGGCTCTACCAATAACCAACGTTTCCTCTCACATCAAGGTTGTTTTAAGTCCAGGATGTATCAAGCCAACGGCAAGCCAGTCATATGTCGTTAAAATCAGTTTTTGGAAGAAAAAAGAAAAGAAAGCATCAAGGCTATACTTAATTTCGAACCAAAGAAGGCAGTGAACTGTCGGTCTGACATGTCGCACGTTTCAAAATAGAAACCCTAACTCCTCCAATAACCGCCCTGGAGCACCCAGGTGCCTGACATTGCGCAGCAAAGTGATCAGACTCTTCGAGCTAAGCATTTTAACTGGCTGAATCATTTTACCCAGGAGCTCGTTTCATATTTATGGAACCAGTCGTTCTTTGAGATCTATCTGTACGAGCATAGCCAAGTACGCCCGCAGCATTCTCCGCGTCTAGTTAGCCTATGTCATATGCACATACCACTCTAGGGCAATCCTGCCCAAGTATTTTGCCCTGGTCCCTTTATTTAGCGTCATTTGAAAGGCCCCCTGTTTTTGCTGGCCCCCGTTAAACATGTGGGGGATCTATAAAGACGGGGTCGCGTCTTGAGATCTATGACTTTTTGTTTACTTCAACCCTGAAGCCCAGTTCATTCTAGCATACTCCTATTTTTCTATTCTTGACAATATTCTGAAAATCAACATGCAATTACTCCCTTTCACCCTCTTCCTGGCCCTCACAGCCGCCTCTCCCATCGCCTGCCGCGGGACCCTCACAGAAGCTCAAATCACCACCATTTCCCCCAAATCCTCCTCTTGCGATGACGCGCCATCCGAAGGCGAATGCGCAACCGCCAAACAAGCCGCGAAATTCATTGCCCAGTCCTTCGACACCTACAAAGTGACATCGAAAGCCGAACAAGCAGCCGTGATCAGTCTCATGGCCTTTGAGAGCGGCGACTTCAAATATAACAAGAACCATTTCCCCGGTGTTGCCGGACAAGGAAGTAAGTAAACAATTCCATGATAAAATGTATATCAAAGCTAACCCACCCAGCACGCAACATGCAATCTCCTGCTTTCAACAAGAAGTACGCGGCGTCGATCCCAGCCGTGAAAGATAAGGCAGCCGAGACCTCCGACCCAGCAGATCTGCTTGATCTGTTGAGAAACGACGGAACCACGGATTTCGGATCTGGTGCTTGGTTCCTTACTACAGAATGTTCCAAGGAGGTGCGCTCTGCACTGGCGGATGGCTCAGAGGCCGGATGGAAGAAATACATCACTGACTGCGTGGGCACAACCATCACCGACGACCGCAAGGCATACTGGGACCGAGCCGTCAAGGCACTTGGAGTTTGAGTGCATTTGGGAAAGTCGGACATGTAAGGACATTGTAAAATCGAAGCACGGCTTCAGCGCACATATGTAGAGAAATCAACCCGAAACGCTGTCTTATGCATTTATTCATTTTTTTTGGTCTTCATATGTCTCATTACAACACACCCTTGGTGCTGACAACATCACCGGCACCAACGTCGCCTGCAACACGACGCTTGCAGGCATTGCGAATAGCAACAGCAAGAGCCTTGAATGCACTCTCGGCACGGTGGTGGTCGTTGTCACCGTAGGTGCAGCCGACGTGCAGGGTCACACCGGCAGCCTGCGCAAAGCTCTGCAGACCGTGTGTGATCATCTCGGTGCTCAGGTCGCCGATCTTCTCGCGCTTGAATCCGAGATCAATCACTGCCCATGGCCGACTTGAGAGATCGATGACTGCCCATGAGAGTGCTTCGTCGAGGGGTGCGTCGCCGCGCCCAAATCGCTCGAGTGATTGCCGTGCTCCAAGTGCTTGGGTGAATGCTTCGCCCAGCGCAAGGAATGTATCTTCTGTTGTGTGGTGGTCGTCGACTAGATGGGTATGTTAGATTGTTGGGTTTGGATTGGGCTTGATATGGCACGTACTGTATAGATCACCCTTTGCGCGGACTGCAAGACTCATACCGCCGTGTTTGGCGAGTGCGTGCAGCATGTGGTCGAGGAAGCCGATGCCGGTGCTGATGGTGATTTGCTGGGTGGGGGTGAATTGAGTGGCATGCTTGGCTTCTTTGATAGGGAGAATGCCCTTTTTGGCAGCTTCGGCTTCTTGGGGGTCTGATGGGGCGGGGAAGTGGGTTGAGGGTTCGAAGGGTGGGAGAACACCGCCGTCGAGGGAGAGGGAGATTTGAATCTTGGTCTCGTTGGTTGCGCGCGAGAGGCTTGCGGTACGTGCGGTGAGAGACATTGTGTGGGATTGACAATTGACGAAGTTGGAAATGTTCAAACGTTCACCTGGGCAATGTATGAGTCCGACTGCGATATCGGTAATCGGATTTCTTTTTTATCTAAGTCGCCCGAACGGAGAAACATTGATCCGTTTAGCTTTGGCTTTGGAGGTTCGAATTGCACTTCATTTACATCTCGAAGACACTGGCTGGTCCAGACTCTTGTCCTTGTCATGTTTAGTTTCGTTGAATTGGGCTTGAAACTTTGAGAAAGCTCCCTTACACCTTTGCGGTCCACTGTGGTCTCATCTCGGAAGCCCGGCTTCGATAAGGCCCATACAATCCAATCGCATCAACTTCATTTCTGCTTGTCAATCCTTTTCTCTTGACTCTGTACTCCTGCACATCCCACAGATACCATGTCATCCCCAACCACCCGAAGAGGGGAGAATGAACCCCCAGAAGAGATTCCCTGGGTGGCTGCCGAAGGGTTCATGACTGGCGTGTTTCGTGTAAGTGATGATCCACAAGTCTGGAAGCTTGAATAGCCGTTGAACTGTCTGTTAGTTCGGGTCTGTCTCCATTCTCGCGCATATGATTCTTGCCCTCCCACATCCCTTCGTCTTCTCCGCCCCCAGTCCACCCGCGCATCCCGCATCACAACCTCGTCCACGCCCCTCGATCTTCTCCCGCGATTATCTCCGCTCTCGATTGTTCCACCGTCCCATGGAAGGATTTTCTCGCTGGATTTCTCCTGGCTCACGGATCTACCGTGGTCTGACCCCACAATTCAAGGTCTTCCTCCAGGTTTGGGCGATGACTCTGGGCGGATGTATATGGCAGGAGAAACGGGTGACGGAGTATATTGATCTGATGCGGAATCTCAAGCGAGCGGAACGACTTCAAGCAGAGAGAGAACAGGGGAATCGCCGATGAGAACCCCAGAGACGTCATACCGAATATCCTGAGAGCGGGTATCTCAAATTCCCTTCTCCGGATCGCAATTCCCAGCCACTAGTTCGTGGAGAATGGAGCTCCGTCATCCGAGCAATTCCCGGGGGGTCCATGAGCTCGATGACGCCAGACTGGAGATATAGTTCCCCTGATTGCCATGTCGATCTATTGGGATCTCCGTTCGCATAGGCCCGAGACGTCAATGATCAGGACTGTCGATCTATGGAGTGTAAAGTGTAGATCAAGGGGTCTTACAAGAGAATTAGAGAACAGTCATATATACAAAGAAAGCATAATCCTTGGCGATGTACTGACCAAACAGGAGTAGTTCCAACCTTAGTTGACTTACAGCAATAATCCCTGTAGGGAGCTGCACCACCACCTGCACCCTACACTACCTGCACTATCAGGGCTAGCTGCACACGGTGGAGAACGCCTCTTACGTGGCTAAGAGATCGAATGCGGTTGGATATGTCGCGAATGTCTGTGGGGTTGAGATGATCGCTTTTTAATTAAACAGAAGTTCAGTGTACACTTACTCGTACTAGTTATCTAATGTATTATGAATTAGTTTCTCGCAAAATTAGGCCATTGGAAATTAAGGAATTCAGAAATTATAGGGTGCAAAGTGAAACTTGAAACAACAGGTGAAGTTGTTTGATTACTGCATCCGTCAACTTCTTCCCTTTCAAAACATCGCTGGTCTCATCTTGCTGCACTCGGAAGCCAGAGACCGGATATTATATCCCATTTGCCCGTACTTTTTTGCAAGGGGCAAATTTGACAGATCGTGGGGACTCAGGGCATTTCCGATTCGAGAGTGAGAGAGAGTGTGTGAATATAGTCCGCTTTGGGAGTGTCTCCTGTGTGGCAATTGCCCTCTCATGGCGTCGTGACGGTCGTATGTGCAACCTTCCCCTCATTCTCTCTTGTCTTTCTTTTTCTCCGTTCTTCTGTTATGCGCCGCATCATGTCTCTGGCTAATTGACCACCAGGACAGTGAGGTCGTGAATGAGATTAGCGCTTAATCTCTTCGTTTCCCCCCAACCACAATAAAACCCCCAACCTCCCGAATCGAGATGGCTGAAATCATCGGTAAAAGAGAACGGAGGAAGAGTCTGGGAATGTTTAGCCCATCCCTCGCGTCAACCCCCGCCCGCCCTCCGCTGCATGACCGAACACCCTCGGACGATACCTTGACAAGAGACAAGAAACTGCGCCGAAATTCAGGCTTTTTCAGCCGCTCAAGCACCACAGACTTCGATGGGTCCAATCCTCGCCCGGGGACTGCAGATTCCGACACCGCTGCTTGGTCTGCAGCTGTGCATGCACCCTCACCGATTGAGCCCCTTCGCCCGCGGAGGAAATCACTTCAGAAAAAACGAACCTCCGTCTTCGGCTCTTTAAAGTCCCTCCATTCATGGGAAGACGACGAGCCTCTTAGCGCCTCTGTAGTCTCAATGGACGATGCACACCCACCCACAACCCGAAATGGGATCTGGTCATCGACAATGCTCCACCACGGTGAGGTGCAAACCACTGGAGGCATGTGGAGGAAGAAGAGTCAATATTTGGTCCTGACCGACACCCATATCATTCGTTTCAAAAACCAAAGCAAAGCTGCAGATGTCTTTCCCTCGATCCCTGCGTCTTACACTCGACCTCCGGCTTCCCACCGCCAATCAGTGGCTTCCATCAGCTCATTGCAGGATATGACACAGTTGGCCGTTGGAGATCCAACTGCGGGGATTCCGTTGAATAGTATTATTGCGGTGTACATGTTGGAGGACGCTCGTTTGTCACCTTCTGTCGAAGTAGCATACCTGGATGAGCGCACCCACAAAGCTACATTGGTGCAAATGCAGACGTCCGATCTGCAGGATCTGAACCTTTGGATGGTAGGCATCCGTCAAGCGGCTCAAATTGCCAGAACGAACTGCCCCATGCCCTTTAGCAGGGGATCGGTCGAGTATGTCACTCGAATGCTGGAGCATGAACGAGACTACGACCCGGAGGCATTCCGCATGTTCCGTGTCATTCAAATCGCATCCAGCAAGTCAATCAACCGTTCCTCTTCCGATGATCTCACCAAATTGTCCCCTACAGGCTGCTACCTTGCCATTGGGTCCCACAAGCTTCATGTGTTGCCCATGCAAAAGAATGCCAATCGATCTTCCGTTGTATCCCTGTCTGACTGGGAGTCTGCCACATCTTTTGGTCTGATGAATTTGACGGGCCTGTCAATGGAATACGGCGATGACAGTCTGCACCTGACTTTCCGTGTTCCTTTGAAGAAATCGTACAATGTGTTCCTGGCATCCGTTCACTCTGTGGAAGTTGCCTGCTGGATCCGCCAGCATACAGAGTATCTGCGTCCGCTGTGGACGAGACAATCATACGAATTCGTTGTGCCGAAAGAACTGCAGAACGACGATAATTTCCCGCCAGTCCCTCTGGATGAAGATTACGGATGTCTGGATCGCACATTAGTCGCATACTCGGCCAGCTACGATATCGACACTTCGAACATTCGATACACCATTGACCTGGAATGCGAGGATGCGCCTTGCTTCCGTCTACTCAAGCCTGCTTCGCCGAAATCCTCCCGATACACCGCTTTAGAACTCATTGCGGTGATGCGCACATTGCGATACAACGAGTTCTTCCGGTCAATTTCGTTCCGGGGAGTCAATCTTGATGCATTGCAAGGGTTGCGCGATTCACATGGTGTCGATGCAGACGTCCACCTTGACAGAGGCGGAACCTTTGTTCACATCCCGGGTCAACACAATTTGACCGTTCTCTCACAGGAAGTGCGTGCACTTGCCCTCAAGAGTAAGTGGCTGCGCCGACTAGACTTTTCGTACAGTCTCACGAGAGTTCCCACGCCAACTTTGGAGAAAGGCACTCGAGACCCTGGCTGTGGAATCCCAGAAGCTATTTTCCCTGTGTGCCGTCGAGAATTAACTAGCGTGGACTGGGTTGTCCTCAATGGCATCAAGCTCGGTGAATCAGACCTGGACTACCTTGTCGATGCGGCATCGCAAAGACGAAGTCACCTGCGAGCTCTGGAAGTCGGGGATTGCGGATTATCTGTGCATGATTTGGATCTGATTTTATCAACCATTGTTGCACAGGAAGCAACCCTTGAGGCAATCAACATATCGGGTGTGCAGGGTCGACTCAATCCTGATGTCCTCCAGCAATACATCGGGTATTTCGGACAGATTCGCAAAATCAACCTCTCTCGAATTTCGCGAACATCTGGCACCGATCCACTGATCACGGCAGAAATGCTATTTAATTGGCGGCTCGAAGAGCTGACCCTCAGTCGAACAGTCATCAATCGTGAGACCGTGGACGCCATAGCAACATATTTAGCCAGCGATCGGTCCCAGAATCTAAGCTCGATTCGCCTTGATCAGTGTGGCCTGACAGGGGAAGATGTCGCGATGTTCATGCACTCCATGTCGGCTTTGTCTGGTGATTCAAGGAATCTGCATTTGCATGTCAATGAGAACCGCCTTGACGATGGATGCTCTCATATATTCAGTGCCATTGCCAAGAATCAAACCCCATCGCATCTGTCCATGCGCATGATTGATTTCAAGAAAGAGGATCATTTCCGCCAGCTGGTGGATTCACTCCGAAAGAACAGCACTCTCAAGTTCCTGGATATCTCGAAGGCTTCCCTCCCTTACGATGCGAGCCCGGAAACTTGCCGGTCTTTGCAGGTGATGCTTGAGGAAAACGAAAGTCTGGAGGTCCTGGACATCAGTGGAGACAATGCTCATTTGGATGTTGCGCGATTTGGCATTGGGCTCAACCTTGCCCTGACTGGTCTGAAGAAGAACAGCTCTCTCAAGATCTTGAAGATTGAGCATCAAAAGCTTGGCTTGCAAGGTGCAAACACTCTTGCCTCGGTCTTGGAGGAGAATGAATCGCTTCGCGAAGTGCATTGTGAGAACAATGACATCAATCTCCAATCTTTCACTGTGCTAGTCAACGGATTGCAATGCAATCGCTCACTCCTCACCCTTTCTTGTATGGATCGAGATCGACTCCAATCGCTTGAAAAGGTACGGCGAGAGGTCGACAACGTTCGATGGGAAACCAGCAGCAGCCAAACTTCCACAGCCAATTCGATCCGCCGCTCCTTGTATGCGGCGATGAGTGTTGGTCAAGGTCAATCAGGGCATCGGCTGCACAAGGCGCCGCCTGCTACCGCCTCATCGCTGGAAACGTCCCCATTCGCCAACCACAACGTCGAACTTGTCCTAGAGTCTTTGAATAGTAAATGGGACCAGGAAGTCACCCGGCTTCGTCGATATCTGCAGCGAAACTACAACATTGCCAATGGTGTCGAAGATGATGGCATCGACGACTCTGAAAGTGATGGGCGTCCTGCCACAGCAGCAAGCCTAGGCACAATGCTGGACAACCTCAAGTTTGACGTTGCTGTTTCAACCGACGAAATCAAACCCCCAGCAGAACCAACCTCCATCCTCCTCTCTGAACCATCAGACACCCGCTCCGTATCTCCAACCAACATCTCAGTCTCCAAACGATCCCTCTCTAAACCTCGCCCACATACTGCCCGTGCATCCCATTCCCACTCTTCCGAATACAGCTCCACATCCACTCAAAGCTCCCGCCTCGCCCTCCCAGTCCCACCAGTCCCACCAATCCCAGTCCCCCAATCCGCCCGCAAAGCAAGCAGCGTCCGCAGCGCACGCTCATCCACCAGCACCGTTTCAACAGGAACAGGCAGCGGCCGAAGCGCCTACGGCACCGCCTCATCAACCCTCCGCGGCTTCCTCAGCGGCAGTGCCCTCCGCGAACGTCGCCGCGCAGAAGCCCGCAAAGACTCCCGCGAATCACGAGACTCGCGAGACTCAAGGGAAATCCGCGAATCTCGCCCTTCAACAACTGTCTATGCAAATGAACCACCCCCAAAGCTCGACTGGGCTCCTCCCAAGATCGATCTGGGCGAGTTGCAGTAAAAATCATACAAACTGTACAGACTCCAGGCTTATATACGATGCCTTTTTTTTATTTTTTCTTGTTCATCTTTTTTTTGCGCCCTAACACATCCTTGGTCCTGATACCCTGGCGTTTTTACTGGACATTCTGTGGCGTTTCGATTCATTTGCGTTTGGTCAATTTTTTTATTTCTTATCTTTTCTTGGGGTGGTTTATTCTTTATTTTTTCTTCCTTTTCCCTGTCTTGACGATGTGCATATACCTGGTTTGAAGCTTGAAGTGGTACTTTCATTGCTTGGTTTGGTAGGGTTGCTGGATATGTATGAATTCATTCTTGACTCTATACTCGGGTGTCTCCAGCGTACGAAACTGTAGTTCAACATTATCCCGAGGTTCTCTGTCATTGTCTACTGTATCCATTGGTATTAATACTGCCCTATGCTTAATTCATTGATAGTTCTGAGGTTTGAAAGAGGGGCATAATAGCAAGTTCCATGTTGAATGGCTTTGACCTTTGGCATTCTAGCCGACTACCTCAAGGTCCAGCGAACAGATTACTCCCATCGAAACATCAAAAAACATCGTGGCACCATTTCCTCCCCTCTGGTTTGTCTTGTGATGATTTGCCAATCATTGAATTCGTTTTTTGGTAGTAGCGATGCTTATTTGTGTCCCACAGATGAAATCACGGCCATAACAAACAGCAGTCATATTCTTTGCGCTCGAGTCCTGGGTCAGACTCAAACTCATACCATCCAAAGATACAATTACCTCCTGAAGAACGCCCGCCGCATATCGGTGATTCGGTCGAGTCGCCTCAACAAGTCTGGAGCTTTTCTTCTCAAGAATATCCCGGACCGAGGCGACACACAGAACACGAAAGAGAGGATGTCCCTCCGGTAGCGCAGTGGCAGAACAAACATGCTGAGTGGTGAGATGTTTTGACAGAGAGCGTGGTGCTTCGGGGTTGCTATCGTAGTAGCCTCTCTTAAGGATTCCATTGACGCTGGAGGCAAGGTATTCCTGCATTTCGACCATCCCACACATATCTGCCAGCCGTGCCAGCTCAATGAATGCTGTTATTTGATCACTGGGGCTCGCAAGATCAAAGGTCACTCGTTTAATGCATATCCACTGCACGAATCCCTCGAAGCTCTGCTCGGATATGACCCCTTCCATAGCTTGCAGTGTTACGCTCTGGTCTTTGGCTTCGCGGAATTTTCCCTGGAACATGGCTGCGAAGTAGGGTGATTGCTCACACAAGAGCTCTCGTGAGACTTTGTATTCTTGGATACCATTGCTGATTCGGATGGTCACGCGAGGGCTGGAAAGTACACTGCAGAGGTGAGCTTTGGTTTTGTTGTTGTACGTTGAGTAACTTACCCTCTGGCGAAATCGTTTGCTTTGATTTCCTCCATTTGGCGATGAAGTATAGTGGGTGAAGGTGAAGTAGAGTGGGGGAAGCCTTCGTAAGTGGTGAGATAGACGTAAGTAAGGACCTGTGACTCATGAGAGCTGGCAAGATGGAAAGTTGAAGAGATGGGTGTTCTCGAAGTGAATGCTGTATCAAATTCCAACTGACTCCTGTGTGTTAGAACCAGTGTCTTTGCCAGCCGGGGTCATGGAAGTCACAGAGCAGGCTTATTGCTGAGGGCAAGAGTTGATGATAGTACTCGGAAGTTCCTCGAGGGGAGAGGAGGAGGAGGAAGAAGAAGAAGAAGAAGAAGAATGGGAGTAGCAAATAGCAAACGCACTGGGAAATTGCGATGATACAAACCGCTCAGAGATTCGATGATATGTGACAGTAAAGAGAGGTCGATGTCCTTGAAAGACATGAGAGTGGAAGAACGCGAAGATGATATATTCAAAAACTATAAAACTCAAAGAAAACGCCAAAAGAAGTGACTATCTAATGTACATGATGCAGGCAAATTACTTCACACTGTCCAATCTAAGCAGACTTCTTCTGCGATTCCTCATACCAGACAATGCCCTCCTGAGAGTCCCTCTGCTGTTCCCTCTCGCGGAACCTGCGACCTCTCCGAACATACCGCTGCAAAGTTTGAAGGAAGCGGTCCCTGGTCGGGTTCGAATCAGAATCACCCTCGTCCAGCTTAGTCCAAATGTCTCGGCGGCGATTCTTCAAGGACTGCAAGAGAACTCTGCCCTGCACAGTGGCCAGTTCGTTGAGTTCGTAGTACACTTCCCAATCGTCGGGGGCCCTGAGTTTTTGTGGGCAGGGCACAATCTCGCCGTTTACCTTGTTCTTGATGACGAGAGTCATGGCCAGGAGTTCGTCGGACTTCTCATCTTCGGTGGCAGCGGGCTCCTTGGCGGGGGATTCTTCAACAACAGGAACATCCTCGGTAGGTGGCGCAGCGCCGAGATCCATGACTCGAGAAAGAGACTGGTCGGGGTTGAAGAGACGGTCGTTGAACTCGTCAATCTCAGCCTGTCGTGATGTCTGGATGGCATTGATCTGCTTGTCTGTGACGGGCTCGGCAAAGATGTACATGAAGGGCGGCGTGCCTGCGCGAGTCTCGAAGTGGAGGCGCAGGGATTGCTTGGGGAACTTGGCAGTGGCTTTGTCCAAGATTTCCTCCCACAATCCGAGACTGAACTCGAATTCTCGATCACCGAGAGTCGTGTCACTTGTGCCGTGCAGACTGTCGTCCATCTCTGGCAAGCTAATGTACTGGAAGCCGAAGATACGCTCAATGTTGTGGTAGGCAACGAAGATGCCGTCCATGCGACCAATACGCACTTGCAGCGAGTACTTGAGGAAAGCGGCGCGCATCATGTCAAAGTATTCACGTTCGTAGGACTCGTAGTTACCAAAGCGATCCTTGATCTCGTACCCGATTCCATTGTCGTGGTTCCTGACATCCATGCGGATTGAAGTGACAGCACGTGTCTTCAAATCATACATACCAGTTCCTGGCAGTCTGGGATCATAGGCATCCAATTGTGAACGCATCATGAATTTACCAGCAGTGGTGTAGTGGTATGATTCAGGAACATTGTTTTCTTCTTCGGCAGTCACCTTGTTGGGACTGGAACGGCGGTAACGCTCAAACTCTTCCTTTGGAAGGGTGAGCAGCTTTTCCATAGATTTTCCCAGATTGGTGAGAATGTTTGCGCTGTCGTATTCTTTATCGGCATCAATGGCGTAAGAATCCTCCTCCTCCTTGTAGCGAAGGAACATAGCAGTCGGCGCTCGAAGAATCCGAGTGAAGTTGCGCATATCATCCGGAAATCCTGAGGACATCTGGCGAATGTTGATCGGCCTCCAACTAGAGAGAAGATAATGGAAATGAGAGAGAACGGACGTCATGCTGGAAGAAGAGCCGTAGTATTTCTTCTTATGCGTCATAGCCAGTTTGAGAGCTGTCTCGTCCTTGGAAGAAGTGATGTATGGCTTCAGTGTGCCATAGTCAAATTCTGAGACGGGCATGATCTCGCCCAGATAGGGGTCGAAGTTATAAACACGAGATCGGGGATCACGTAGGTGGTAGACGCCGGGGCTATCTTGTGTTAGCGTCTCAAGCTTTTTTGGAAAAACAAAAGCGGTTATATCGACTCACTTGAAGAGCACTCGGTCGAGTCCAAACGAGACACCAGGAACAGGGGGCATAGGGGCGTCCAGCGCTGGATTCCAATATTAGCCAACATCGGCCACGATATGCAATGGACACTCACCAACTAGTTTTGACTCCGGGAGTGTCAGTTTTCCTACATGCTTCTCCTCCACGTACTTTGCAATATGTTTTAGTGATTCCTTGTTCGAATCTCTCAACACAGGTTGCGATTCTTCCACCGGCAGTGGAGGGGCGTATTTAGCGCTGCCTTCCAAAATTTGGGCGACAATGTCTTCGTTGGGGTCCAAGCAGAACTCTGCGGACTCCTTGGGTTCGCTTTCTGCGTTATTTGCGGAGCTGCCATCCAATATTTGCGTCGCAATATCCTCTTTAGTGCCGGGGGAAAACTCGGTGGGCTCCTTTCGGTCGCCCTCTGCTCCCTCTGCGCTCTCTGCGCTCTCTGCGGAGCTGCCATCCAATATTTGCGTCGCAATATCCTCTTTAGTGTCGGGGGAAAACTCGGTGGGCTCCTTTCGGTCGCCCTCTGCGCCCTCTGCGCCCTTTGCGCTCTCTGCGGGGCGACTCTCCAATATTTGTGTCGCAGTATCTTTTGTGGTGTCCGGGGCAAGCTCTGCAGGCTTCTTTGGCTTTCTCGGTTTTAATCTTCCTCCCAGCTTCCTTCCATTGTCTTTTAGATATTTGAGATTCGAAGCCCCCGCAGGCAGCGGCAGTTCCATGTATTGTTTGCGCGATTCTTCGATATATGATCGTTGCTCATGGGCTCGATCTTCCCAAGCCCGAAGACAGTCCTCTGCCGCGGACCATGAGTCGAAATCCTGTGTCTTGACACTTGGGTCCAACGCGCCCAATTCCTTACGCGCCCAAATCGCAGCCAGAGTGAGGCGATTGTTCTGCTGCTGGGACACCCTTATGGCATAGGAAAAAGCCTGTCGCAGGTCTATAATGATTTTCTTTTCTGGGTTCGGATCTTGGTCCCAAATATCCTGTAGCTCCTTGTGATTTCTCAAAGCACGTGCTCTGTATTGTTCAGTTTTGATAAATTGAGACCACTGATTGCCAAAATCCGACCTTTTCGCGGGATCTCGAAGTATTCTGGGTAATGCTGATAACGGTCTCCGGCGGCTTTGGGGGTGGATCCATACTTTCTTCGGCTGTTTCTTCATGATTAGTCGATGTTTCACAACTTCAGGAAGATAGTTCAAACCTTTGATATAGCCAGAATATTCATTGAATCGTCAATAGGCTCCTGGTTGGGGGCAGTGTCTAGAGACCAGTGTGCAGGTGTACGGTGGAATTGGCGCAAACCGACCGCACGGCACGACAGGGAGAAAGGGCCATTTCGGCGCAAAGGGCCTGAAATAGACCGCAGATTGGCCCGAAACATCCCCAAGTCAACAAAACAGTGAATTATCCGGGAATCAGGATGATTGAAGTCGATAAGATCGAGCCAGGAACCGCAAACACTCCGTGTTTTTTTTCTGCCGGCAAGATTACAGTCACCGCCTGGTTATCTATCCGTGTGCCTGAGGTGTCAATCCAATCAGTGTTTGAGAGGTAGAGTCAATCTACTTAAGTATAAATGTGTATATACTTCCGAGGTTATAGATAAAGGTTTGTATATATAATTAGGTGCATGTATGTATAAGCTACCTAGGCGACAAGAATTTAATCATATTCCATCCGTGATCAGTATAAAAGTGTACTCTCTACTTAAATACCCAACTTACACTAAAGAATTGCGTGCATACATCTAGTGAAGTAGATTTTGAATTGAAACCCCAGAGATAGCGATACTATAATTACATAGATGCTCTGCATAGAGATTGACTATAGTCAAGTATAGCCAAGTATAAAAGCCCCGAAGTCGCAGAAGTCGCAGAAATCGTGGGGACGGAGAAACACCGCAGCCGGGGAAAAAAAGTTTAGACTTCAACTTTTTGAGAACCTTCGACTTCTTAAGTTCCACACATATACTGCAGTGCTTGAGCTGTCGAGGTGAGAATCTTGTCTCCTGTTTGTCCTGTCAATTTGATGGGTAGTCAACTGTTTGCAATTTCATTTCATGACTCACTTTTCTTTGGAGGGGCATACCCCGCGGAGGTTCGAAAGTTCCCACACTAACACCACTACAGTTACTCGACTGCCCTAACCATGGCTTCTGAACAATTGCGCATTCTCATCGTCGGCAATGGTGGCCGTGAGCATGCCTTCGCCTGGAAGTTGAGCGAGTCTCCCCTCGTCGACATCGTCTACGTCGCCCCCGGAAACGGCGGTACTGGTCTGGGTACCAACAAGAAGATCACCAACGCCAATGTCAAGGGTGACGACTACCCTGGCCTTGTCGCATTCGCACAAAAGAACCAAGTGAACCTCGTTGTTCCTGGACCCGAGGCTCCTCTTGTCGATGGTATTGAGGGCTACTTCAAGGCTGGTGAGTCAACGGCCTTTTTTTTTTTTTTTTTTTTTTTTTTTTTTTTTTTTGTTTTTTTAACACACATTTGA
>CAJVOY010000087.1:1361335-1445550 GCA_911197225.1 Penicillium salamii | reverse complement strand
ACGAAATTGATTAATGACTGCGTCAGAAATGGCGAGCTGCCCGCAGAGGCAAGTATCTTACTCTTGTGAGGCAGTTGTTGGTGGTTGGGTCTTGAGTTTTTTTTTTTTTTTTTTCTTTTGTTTTTTTTTTTTTTTTTTTTTTTTTTTTTTTTTTCCCGTGTCAGAACAACATGGTTCAGATAATTCTGACGATTTCTTGTTGAATAGTTGGCATTCGTGTCTTCGGTCCTTCCAAGGCCGCTGCCCGCATGGAGGGCTCCAAGACCTTCTCCAAGGACTTCATGCAGCGCCACCAGATCCCCACTGCCGAGTTTGGAAACTTCTCTGACTATGAGGCTGCCCGCCGCTACCTCGATTCCGTGTCGCACAACGTGGTGATCAAGGCCGATGGTCTTGCTGGTGGTAAGGGTGTGATCATGCCCACTACCAAGGAAGAGGCCCACCAGGCCTTGAAGGAAATGATGGTGGACCACCAGTTCGGCAAGGCTGGTAACGAGGTCGTCATCGAGGAGTGCTTGGAGGGCGATGAGCTGAGCATTCTCACCTTCAGCGATGGCTACACCATCCGCTCGCTGCCCCCAGCCCAGGATCACAAGCGCATCTTCGATGGTGACCAGGGCCCTAACACTGGTGGTATGGGCTGCTATGCGCCTACGCGCATTGCGCCCAAGGAGGTCGTGGAGGAGATTGACCGCACCATCATTCAGCCTTCCGTTGACGGAATGCGCAAGGACGGTTTCCCCTTCGTCGGTATTCTCTTCACCGGTCTTATGATGACCAAGAACGGACCCAAGGTCCTTGAATACAACGTCCGCGGTGGAGACCCCGAGACTCAGACTCTGCTGCCCTTGCTCAGCAAGGACACTGATCTTGCACAGATCATGGTGGCCTGTGCCGACCACTGGTTGGACGGTGTCTCGCTCACCATCGAGCCCAAATTCTCCACCACCGTCATTGCTGTTGCCGGTGGTTACCCCAACGCCTACGCCAAGGGCAAGGCTATCACTCTGGCCCCCGAGGCGGCTGGAACCCTCATTTTCCACGCTGGTACCACTTTGTCTGGCAATGAGCTGCAGACTGCTGGAGGCCGTGTTATTGCTTCCACTGCTACCGCCAGTACCCTCGAGGAGGCCGTCGCCAAGAGCTACGAGGGCATCAAGACCATTAGCTTCGAAGACATGTTCTACCGCAAGGACATTGCCCACCGCGCGTTCCGCCAGACTGCCGACACCTCGCTCACCTACGCCCAAGCCGGTGTCTCCATCGATGCCGGTAACGAGCTCGTCAACAAGATCAAGAGCTCCGTGGGCCGCACCAAGCGCCCCGGTACCGACGCCGTCATTGGTGGCTTCGGTGGTCTCTTCTCCCTGGCCGCCGCCAACTCTACCTACCACCCCCACTCTCCCACCCTCATCGGTGCCATTGACGGTGTCGGCACCAAGCTCAAGATCGCTCACTCTGTTGGCATCCACGACACGGTCGGTATCGATCTCGTCGCTATGAACGTCAACGACCTTGTCGTGCAAGGTGCTGAGCCACTCTTCTTCCTGGATTGCTACTCTTGCGGTCACCTCGACGTCGCTACTGCCGCCGCTTTCGTCACTGGTGTCGCCGAGGGTTGTGTCCAAGCTGGCTGCGCCCTCATTGGTGGTGAAACCGCTGAGATGCCCGGTCTCTTCATCGACGACTCTTACGATGCCGTTGGTGCTGCTGTCGGTGCTATCAACACCACTGGCGAACATGCCCGTGCTATCCTCCCCCACACAGACAACATGCGCGCCGGTGACGTCCTCCTCGCCCTCGGCTCCTCCGGTCCTCACTCCAACGGCTACTCTCTCGTTCGCAAGATTGTTGAGCGCGCCGGCCTGAGCTTCTCCGACCCCGCTCCTTTCTCCATGCCCGGCCTCGAAGACGGTGTCTCCGTTGGTCGTGCCCTCCTCACCCCGACCCGCATCTATGTCAAGTCTATTCTCAGCGCCCTGAACGCTCACGGAACTGCCATCAAGGGTCTTGCTCACATCACCGGCGGTGGTCTTGTTGAGAACATTCCTCGCATGCTTCCCTCCACCTTGACTGCCCAGGTCGATGTCAGCACTTGGCCCCAGCCTTCCGTTTTCTCTTGGCTGCAGCGTGCCGGTAACGTCTCTTCCGCTGAGATGGCCCGTGCCTTCAACTGTGGTGTCGGTATGATCATTGCTGTTGACCCTGCTTCCGAGGCTGCCGTCCGCCAGACCTTCGAGGCTGCTGGTGAGACTGTCCACCGCGTTGGTGAGCTGCGTGTTCGCGATGCCAGCGAAGAGGGCTGCGTTCTGTCCGGACTTGAGTCCTGGGCTTGATTCTACGATGTTGATGTTAAAATTTGATCTTGATGGCGATGATTGATGCTTTATATATGGATGGAAAAAATGATTTATCTGGGCCATCTTATAGATTCTTGTTACCTTTTTTTTTTTTCTTCCTTTTTCCTCGTATTCCCTGCACATGTGCTTTTTTGCCTTAGGGCTAACAAATAAGGACCTTGGGTTCTCGAAATGACTTGTCGATTTTACCTATGACCTTTGAAATGATACACTTCTTGCACTTTTACACTTTCACTTTCATATTGATATCTCACAGCAGAACACCTAGATCAGACACACTCAACCGATCAACCCGTTCTTTCGAACATATCAATTCCCTCGGCAGCCACTCCTTGACTCTTCCCCCAGGAATTCCCGCCTCATCCTGATACTCTTCATCGCCAGCAATCATCAACCCAACCGCCACACCAGACAACCAAGCAAGAACCATCCCCTCCCCTTGAAACCCTGCAGAAATCCATTCCCCACCCCCCTTCCTGCCCGTAAGACTCTCCTCCAACCTCCCAACAAAAGGCAACAAATCGGGCGTGAATCCCATACACCCACTCCAGGCCTGTTCCACCTTGGTCTGCGTCTTGAAAATCGTCTCAACAAGACCACCCAGATACGCACGGATCGAATAACAGAGCCCATCATCCCTCCATACCCCAAACTCATCAACCCCCCTTCCAGGCGATTGTATCACCCCTCCACCAACCACCAACTCACCCCCAGGCCGCTGGCTAATATAGTCGAATCCACGCTTGTGGTGAATGCACCACGATCTCGAGCCATCAAACCCACACCCAGATTGCACAGTCACATGTCCACGCACTGGGAAGATCTTCCCCTCCAATCCTGGAATAAGGGTCGCAGCAAATCCATCAGTTGCATGCACAACCTGTGCAGCCTTGATTCGTCCTCTGCTTGTGGAAACCGTATACCCATCCCCATCCGCATTGATCTCCGTAACAATGGTGCCGGGTGAAATTGCAAAGTTGTCATTCTGCTGTAAAATCCCATAAATAGATGTAATGAACTTGTACGGCGATAGTGCAGCAGCCTTGTACTTGATGATCCCATAGCAATGTTCTGGATTAACATGGTATTCCTGCTTTGTTCAGTATCTCACATATAAGCCGGTACCTACCACATACCTGACACCCATCCACACCATCAAAGACAACAATATCCCCAGCCTCTTCAGGCATATCAGTCTTGAACACATGGACCATGCGCTTCGCATCCTCCCACGCCTTCTCATCAGTAAAAATATCAACAGTCTCCACCTCACGAGCCTCAGCCTCAATCTCCAACTCCCCCATCAACCCCAGCAACAGCCCCATATGACGTTTCTGAAACCGCAGTAGCTGTACAGCACTCTCCCCAAACCGATCTTTGAATGAGGAGTACTCCATATACGCAGAGCACTTGATATGACCCCCATTCCGGCCTGTTGCGCCACTGCAAACATCTCGTGCTTCGAGCATGAGGATATTACATTGGCTTTTGCGGAGGAGTGTGTAGGCTATGCTTGCGCCTGAGATTCCTGAGCCGATGATGATTATGTCTGTTGATGTGGGGAGGGGTTGAGGGGGGATTTGGAAGGGGTCATTTTGCCAGTGTGAGTGGGTGGGATTTGATACTGGGGGGGTGGGGGTTGAGATTCGAGATTGGAGATTGTCGAATGTGGTTTTTGATTCTGTTAGTTCGGCTTTGAGGGCTTGGAGGGTGGAGTAGATGTGGTTTAGTTTGGAGAGGAGGCCCATGGTGGTTGTGGAGGGGAGGGTAACTTTGGAAATGTCTAATCTACTTAAGTAGTCTAGAGTGCATCTCTAGAGCTGTCGATGCCTTCGAGCAACCCAGGGCTTTGGGGTTATCTTGCTATGATCTATGGGTTTGGGAGTGTACTAAAATGCATTCATTAAGTACAATTAACGGGGTAGTAGATTTACTTTCGATGCAAATGAATTGGGTTGATACTGCACTATCAAGGCGAGGATATACAAAATCTCCATGCGTGCAAGATTGTATCAAAATCGATTATTGATATATGCATTGGAACTAGTAAATACGAAACTGGAAAAAGTCAAGTTTTAAGAGACTACAGACGTGCAATCTGGAGTAACCGGGAAACACAAAGCCCAACTCCATGTACAGCCTCAGCTACAAGCCCATTGCGTGAACATCAAGTCAGCCCTGGAGGACGGCATGGGAAGAAAAAAGGTGGCGAGGAAAAAAAAAGCAGATGGATAGGGATTTCGATCGTAGAGATAACAACAAAGAGAAAAAAAAAGACCGACTCTATTCCACTAAAAGGTTCCATTTTCAGGCTATCCGCTTGATAATGCGAGTCCAACAACGCTTGCAATCCAGTGCCACCATCCTGCTTTTTGATACACCAGGAAAGTACGAGCGTAGACGAATAAGGCGCTTCGTGATGCGCTTAGAAGCACTTGCGGTGAACGATGGAGGGACCGGACTCGTCGTACTCCTGCTTGGAGATCCACATCTGCTGGAAGGTGGAGAGGGAGGCAAGAATGGAACCACCGATCCAGACGGAGTACTTGCGCTCGGGGGGAGCGATGATCTTGACCTTCATGGAAGAGGGAGCGAGGGCGGTGATCTCCTTCTGCATACGGTCGGAGATACCGGGGTACATGGTGGTACCACCAGACTGAACGAGGGGACAGGTATTAGCGCAGAACAGAGAAGCGATTTTGTTTTTTTCAATCTGGGAATCTTACCATGACAATGTTGCCGTACAGGTCCTTACGGACATCAACATCACACTTCATGATGGAGTTGAAGGTGGTGACGTGGATACCGCCAGACTCAAGACCGAGAACGTTCGGCTGGAACAGAGCCTCGGGAGCGCGGAAGCGCTCGTTACCAATAGTGATGACCTGTCCATCGGGAAGCTCGTAAGACTTCTCGAGGGAAGAGCTCTGGGAAGCGGTCTGGATCTCCTGCTCGAAGTCGAGGGCGACGTAGCAAAGCTTCTCCTTGATATCACGGACAATTTCACGCTCGGCAGTGGTGGAGAAAGTGTAACCACGCTCAGCCAGAATCTTCATCAGGTAATCGGTCAAATCACGGCCAGCCATGTCGACACGCGAGATAGCGTGGGGAAGAGAGAAACCCTCGTAAATGGGGACAACGTGAGTGACACCGTCACCGGAGTCGAGAACGATACCAGTGGTACGACCGGAGGCGTACAGAGAGAGAACGGCCTGGATGGAGACGTAGAAGGCGGGGGCGTTGAAAGTCTCGAACACGATCTGGGTCATCTTCTCACGGTTGGACTTGGGGTTGATAGGAGCTTCGGTCAAGAGGATGGGGTGCTCTTCGGGGGCAACACGGAGCTCGTTGTAGAAGGTGTGGTGCCAGATCTTCTCCATGTCGTCCCAGTTGGTGACAACACCGTGCTCAATGGGGTAACGGAGTGTGAGGATACCACGCTTGGACTGTGCCTCATCACCAACGTAGGAGTCCTTCTGACCCATACCAATCATGATACTGCGCTCATGTTAGTTTACTTTCTTCTGTCATATGAGCTGGATGTGGTGGATTTTCACCACCTACACCCAGAAAGACAGGGGGATTATTTACCCATGGTGACGGGGACGACCGACAATGGAGGCTATTTTGATATGTTAGTATTTCCATTCTGAGTCTCCAGGCAATTCCCATTCCAGCAAAGGAGGGTAAATTCTCCGATGCAAGGATTGGCGGGACAGCCTTTGCGAGGGGTATCCCAATTCCAAGGGAGGGGTTGACTTACGGAAGACAGCTCGAGGTGCGTCGTCACCGGCGAAACCGGCCTTACACATACCCGAACTATATCGCAATTCATCAGTATCATATTCCTCATTGTTCCTTAAGGTCCTTAGAGCGCTGGCTGAGCGTTGTGGGTGGTGGTGGGAACCCGTTGGGATGGAATCCAACTGCCGTCGTGGCCGATTAGGGGGGAAAGTGGCAACGACCGCGACCGAGGACAGATTGACGCCCAAACCCCAACACCCAGGCCAGAAGCTCCAGGAGAAAAGCCTCTCACATACCCATTGTCAATGACGAGAGCAGCAACTTCCTCTGAGAGAGATTCAGGTCAGCATTCGCAATTCAGGATGCCGAGCTGGCATTAGGGGGGGGGGGAGCTCCTAATAGCTGCCACAACTGAGTGGCATCAATAAAGCACAGCACATACCTTCCATTGTGACGGATTAGATTATGAACCTGAAGAAAAAGAAAAGAAAGATGGAATGGAGAGTATAGTTGGGATTAGGGGAAGGGAAGAAGGAAGAGAGTGAGAGAAGTGGAGAGGGGTTTGTGATGGCTGGGATTGTGCGCTGCCTGAGGCTCTCATTATTATTCCCCTCCGATCTACCCTTTTCCCTTGTTTTTCCCACCAAGAGGGTCATTATATAGTATGAATTGTACTGGATAAGGCAGAAATATTTCTCTTTTAATTTTCTCTCTTTAAAGTCGGGGGAATCTATTCTGTCTACCTATTGTGTTGCGTGGCCTTGTTCCGGGCGTTGAGAGCCTCCAGACCCTTCTGGATACGGGGAACACGTACCCTGTTTAGTGGCCACTCTCTAGTGGTTGGACTTGTGGACACTGAACCTTCGGCTTACAATGATACAATGAGACACATGAGACACACACAATTGTACAATTGTATGTAGCCAACCCAGGCTGCTGGATTCCCTCCCTTGCCTCCGGAAAGAATGTCGCATGTGGCGTTCTAAGTATAGGATCTAGTAGAACCAGACTTGGGAGGTGGGCTGTGCTGTAAATATGGAGTACGGAGGACGAACTGAAGCCCGGAGTCAAGTCAAGTTCTGGACAAGAAGAGCCACAGTATGGAGTAATCAGGATACAGAATAGATGTCAGCAAGTGTCAAAAAGCCCAATGGTCCTAGCTGAAGTCCTAGGCTTATACCGCCATTTGGTGACGGTGAGAGGGTCACCTGACGGAACCCACTGGTCGCCGCACGAAGCCCCCAGAGTCAAGATGACTCAGCGGGTCTCTTTTTTTTGGGGCGCAAAGACAATACAAGTACTTGGACAACACAAAGATTGACAAGGTTGACAAGATTGATATCTGATTGATTCTCTGCAATTACACACAACCTCTATTTGAATCCAACACCCTCCTGGATTAGCGCATTCCCCCAACACCTGCAAAAACCAACTACCCCGCCAGCCCACCATGGACCCCGAAATGAACAAGCTCCTCAAATGGAGTGTCACCAACTCGCAAGCCTCCGCAGGCGCTGATGGTGAAGGCAGTGCTCCCAATGCCACCGAAGCCGCCAAGACCATGACCCCCGAGATGCTGAGCCGACTCTTCGGTGGACCCTCCGACGCCGACTTGATGCGCGCGGCCATGGAGGTCGTCCACGACCCCGAGACCGATCTGGAGAACAAGTTGATCGCATTCGACAACTTTGAGCAATTGATTGAGGGAATTGATAATGCGAACAACCTGGAGCCAATGGGTCTCTGGACCCCGCTTGTCCAACTGCTCAAGCACGAGGAGACCGAGATCAGACGTTACGCCGCGTGGGCGATCGGCACCGCTGTGCAGAACAACCCTAAGGCTCAAGACAAGGTATGTAACTTGTATACCTGGAGACCTATGTCTTCGTCCACTCAGAATGGAACACTAACATTAGCTAGCTCGTTCTCCTCAACTCCATCCCCGACCTCGTTACTCTCGCCACTACAGACGCCAACCAGGCTACCCGCAAGAAGGCCGTCTACGCCATCTCCTCCGCTGTCCGCAACTACCAGCCTGCTATGAATGAGTTGAACAAAAGCCTGCCGGAAGGCTACCCCACCGAGACCGACGCAGGTGACATGGACGCTGTGGATGCTGTTATGGACAAGCTGCGCGCTACCCCAGTTGAAGCATCGACTTGAACGAATTGAGACGAAATATGAAGTTGGAACATACCACACAGAGGCATTCAGCCTACAAAAAGCTTCCCCTTGCCAAGGAATCACTCGAGCGATGGCCACCGCGATGACTGCCTAGCAGTGGTGACGAAGTTAGGCTTCGACTTTTGATCATTGCATCGTCAACCATTGCGCAGATACCCGAAATGGTTCTGCTGGTTAACGTAAAGTTATTTGGCTGCCTTGGGCTGCCTTGGATACATACTTGATTTGTAACTTATTTGACTTGTATACCCTGGGACGATCGTCCTGCCATTTATCATGAGAATCGAATTATGATTATGAGATTTTATCTAAAGTTGTTTGAAAGTATTGTATTGACGATCTAACTTAAGTAGCTACCATGACTTAGTTGCATGAACGAGTTCGGAATATATATCGCAGGTTTGGGTGCTATTTGCAGGGCAATGGAAGGAAGATATTGCCATTCAACTTTGGAATAGATTTAAAACATGGATTTTAGAAACTAAACCAGAAGGATTACACCCAAATATAAAATCAACCTAGAGTAAATGAAACCACACTGCGTAGCAAACGTTTAGAAGCCTACATAAGTAGCTCGGAACAACAATTTCCCGCAACATCGTCATCTCCCCAGCCCAGCGCCTAGCCATCCCCTCAACCACCACAACAATGGACGTTTCCAACAACAATCTCTTCCGCTTCTCCAAGCCCGAATGGCTGAATAACTCCGCCGTCCGAAACGGCGGCGTCTACGTCGCCGGCGCCCTGGTAAGCCCCAATGAACCCAGCTCCACCCGCACAAGCTAACATCCGCATAGTTCGCAGCTGGCTTCTTCTTCCTGATTGACGTGGCATCATTCTCACGTAGCCCGCGCAATGGTTCAGAAGTACATATCAAATTCGTCGATTGGATTCCCGGTATCTGCAGCGCACTTGGAATGCTGGTTATTAACTCGATTGAAAAGTCGCGGCTGCAGGCGGATAGCTTCAGTTACAGTGGGAGTGGAGTTGCGTGGAAGGCTCGCTTTGTGCTGTTCCTAGGGTTTGCGTTGTTGGCGGGTGGTTTGGCTGGGAGTGTGGTATGTTTTGGTTTCTTGGTTTGGTTTGGGGTTTGGTTGCTGATTGTTTGTAGACTGTTATGGTTCTCAAGTACCTTATTAAGGATTATCCGATTACGACGCTTTACTTTGGTATTGCGAATGTTGTGGCTAATGGCTTGGTTATGCTCAGGTATGTTTCAAGTTCCAAGTTGGTTCGCATGGGTCGTTGTCTTGACTAACTTGCTTTTAGCTCTATTGTTCTTTGGGTCTCGCAGAACATCGAGGATGATTACACCTACAACCTTGCACTGTGATGCGTGGTGTTTATTGCCTGCTTCAATGTATTACACTCAATTTCTTGCTCTCATTCTGTGTGAAATGAACTGCATGCACTCGCATTGCTCAAATTTAGCGCTACGGTACAATATATAGCACATGTCAAGTGCAAAGTTTGCAAAACATGATATTGATATTAGAAACAGCAAGAATGCGTGGGCTTGTCGATACAAGGCCACCCAAGCTTGATATGAGTAGGCTAAATCAGTTAGATAGAGTGGGATCAAGCCACAGATGGCACGCTCAAATCCCCCACAACGCCCAATAAATGCAGTCATAAGTCATTAAACGTCGCCCTTAATGGTCCTCACAGAATATCTTCAGCAATTCATCAATGCAAGTCATAGCCTTCTCCTTCTCAAGAACCACAGGTGCCCCAGGCAGCTTCAAGTACTTCCGCAGTGCAAAGGCCGCAGCTTTGTATGTGGCATGGTACATCGACTTGAATTCATCATCATCTGTTAGCGGGGCAGGCGTTTCAGCTCGAAGCTCAGGTGCAGGCGTTGCACCAGATCCATCGTCAGGCTCGGCACCCCTGCTGCCAGAGGTAGTGCGCATATTGGCACGATTGAATCCATACAAGCGCATACACGTTAATATGGTGCGCGTGATCAAGTTCTTGTTTTCTGCGATGACAACTTCAGGATCTTTATTTGGCGAGCTGGGCGTGGAAAAAGGCTTCTCATTAGAAAGAGCAGACGGAGTCTGAGCAAATGATTGCGTCCGACGCTCGAGGAAGGGATTCGGTGTTGGTGCCCGTTTCTGCGGATCGACATTTGCGGGCGTGGTGCGGCCGCGCACACTTCCAGGCCTGTGCATATTTGCACTGAGAGATGCAGAACGAGACCGATTAGAGGAGAAGCGATCCAAGGATGAGAGAGAGGGGAGATCGTCGTCTGGTTCGCGCTTGATGCGGAGCGATTGCTGATGCGAAGAAGTTGGCCGTGAGGGTGCCATTAGCTGGGAGACTGCTTCGCCGCCGCGCTGGCGGACACGGCGGTGGTGCTGTGCTGCTACTTCGAAGAGGGTTGCGACTCGTTTGCGCTTGGGACTGGGCGAGTTTGTATCTGGCAGGAACTCTGCACAGCGTGCTGAGTTGTCTTCATCTGGTGGTGGGGATGGGTGGGACTGAGCTTGTGTAAGGCGGGTGGTCGAGAGGGGCACAGCGTAAATCCGGAGGTCGTAGTGAGCCCGTGGCGCGGGCTGGGGTTGGATGTCAAAGGGTGATGAATGAGGTGGTGTTGGTGGACGAGGATATGATGCGTGTGAAAGAACTCCATAAACTAGCAAATTTGTTGTTGCGCTGCTTTTGGAGCTATCAATGCTAAGAAGCAGACCGACGGGGCATTGGATTGACTGTTGTAAATCTTGATCTTCTTCGTCCAGCCATATAGTACCAGCTAGCTTGCCTTGCAGCCATTGTGACGTTTCTGCGTGCGATGTGTGCAGCTCGAGATTGGGACCGGAACGTGCATGTAATGGAATTAGGGCTGGATTGACAAAGCTTCGGAGGTAAAGCTCCGAGTCTTTAGTCAACTCAGACTGCCAATATGAGTTTTGGTCGACAAGTCGAATTCCTGCCAAATGGTCAGCATGGAACATCAAGATGGCACGCGTCTGACTTGGTACCTTCCAACTTGGATTCCGAGTTGAGCGGAATGGACCCTGACCAGACGTTCATTTTGTATCCTGGACCCCGAAGAAACCTTTCAGGACATTAGCATGTTGCCAGTGAGGCTCCATATGTTGTTGTGCTCAGACCAATCTGCGGTTATCTCCGAATCTAGTGACGCGCCTAATCCGCGCGCGGTCACGTGCCCCATGGATCAATCGATATAAACGAACTCAAAGCGGAATTGAAAGAAAAAGAGTAGCTAGGTGATGACTATATTTATGCTGTTATACCAGACCATGGATTGCCAGAGATTTCTATATCAATTGTGCTATAGTACACCGAGAGTGTAGCCAAGTGTTTGATTCCTGGAAACCGGGTAACACCCAGCATCAAATCACTCGTACAAAACGTGTCGCGCAGATGCTGAAACCGAATAAAGTGTGAAAGAGAAACAGATATCATGAGAAGACTTCATCCTGCGAGTCCAAACGGGTACCAATATAATTCAAGGTGACCCCGCACCTTCAGATAATCAGAACTCCTCCTGCTCTTGGAAGAACATTGAGAAACTAATGATAGTGCCATAAATCAAAAGACCGCCAATGATGGACATGATCATGGCGGGGAGCTCGATAGCGCCGCTGTGAGCAAGGACGATGGGAAGTGCTGTATCGAGTTAGTATAGGGTTTCTTGGATGCCTGTTGATGGCGCATATAGTGCAGAGCTCAAGCTCGAAAAGACGCTTTCAACGACGGTCTCTCGGGACATGAAGTGCCACCAATCGAGGGGTTGTATCATGCAAGAGGGGTCTTGCGGAACGAAGACGTACCGATACCAGTCAGGACCAAAAAGCCAGTCATGAATCGCCCAAAGTCCATTGCGGAATTACTCGAGCTATCCATGAAGTCATCTGGATTGGCGCATCGCTGGCAGATCCAGTTGGGGAGGGGCGCAATAACATAGATGGCGACCACCAACAACGGCCAGTACTTGTGCCATAACGCGGAGGAGAGGATAACGAGGAGGAAGCCAATGGCGAGAACCTAGTCAAATATTAGCAAGTGATGTAGGGTTTCAATAGAATGCGACATACGAAGGAGAGTGAGATGATGGTCTTGAGTCCAGCAGCCATGATTGCGGAGACGTTGAACGCCGATGAGACTAGAGACGGGGAAGATGCCGGATAAAACCAGTAACAGTATCAATATAAGATCGGAGGGAACAGCCCCATTGACCGAGAGCAGAAGACCAGAGAAAGAGAGTATACCGGAGTGAAGCTTAGAATCCCCCAAGTGACGTTGGCGCCTGGAAGGTCACTGGATATTGTTGCCTCAGGCCTCAACAGCTCAATGCTTCACACCGCGTCACTTTACTGCCTGGTCCAGCTCCCCCATTCTCCCATCGATTATCCCTCTGGTTCTTGTGTTGTGTTGTGATATCTCATTATCAACGGAAATCCCTATAATCCGTCCATACCTCCGATTCATCCGTCTCCACGATGTTCAGAAACAATTACGACAACGACGCCGTCACCTTGTAAGACCAGCTCGACGTCCCCCGGATCCATCAGATACTAACTTTCAGATAACAGCTCCCCACAGGGTCGGATATTCCAAGTCGAATATGCACAGGAAGCAGTGAAGCAAGGATCCGTTGTGGTGGGATTGGTGAATAAGACACATGCCGTGCTCGTTGGACTCAAGGTTCGTCGCCCAGAACCCAAACCAGAGCTTCAGACTAACCCCTCACCAGCGCAACGCAGAAGAGCTCTCCTCGTACCAGAAGAAGATCATCGAGATCGACTCGCATATGGCGATTGCCATCGCCGGTCTCGCCTCAGACGCCCGCGTTCTTTCAAACTTCATGAAGCAGCAGTCCCTCGGCTCCAAGATGACCTACGGCCGCCCGATTCCTCTCGACCGAATCGTCACACAGATCGGAGATCGCGCGCAAACCAACACTCAACACTACGGAAAACGCCCATACGGTGTCGGCCTGCTGGTGGCTGGTGTTGACGAGGCTGGCCCTCACCTGTTTGAGTTCCAGCCTTCTGGATTGACGCACGAGATGGTGGCTTGCGCTATTGGCGCTCGCTCACAGATGGCACGTACGTATCTGGAGCGGAACCTCGACAAGTTCGAGGACTGCAGTCGGGATGAGCTGATTCAGCATGGATTGAGTGCGTTGAAGGAGACTCTGTCTCAGGATAAGGAGCTCACGATCGACAATACCTCGGTTGGTGTTGTCGGTGTGACTAATGGAAAGAAGGAAAGCTTCAAGCTCTATGAAGGCCAGGAAACGGCTGCGTTGCTCGAGGTGTTGGAGCAGCGTGAGTCTGTTGGTGCAGAGGGCGAGTCAATGGAGGTTGATTCATAATCGTCCAATTTGGCTTAATGATTCGCATAGACATGAGATATTGAAACTTTGTGTGTGCTTGCTCGATTCACTTCGTCAATTCATAACTCTTTTAATAAAGTACTCTATGTATATTTATGCCCATGGTGCTAAACGCAGACGCAATCATCGAGGCGGAACGATGCCCATGTATATGCACGCATGAATTCCAGGAACCTTTACTCCTGACCCCAATCCAGCTGCATCCGTCCGTTGCTAGCCCGATAGGCCAACAGCTTCGGCCAAACCTCGCTAACCTCCTTGGCCTCAGCCAGAATCTCCCCATTCTCAGCACTGATGTACCCCTCCTTGACAGCATTGCGAACCCACGCAAGAAGACCATCCCAGTACCCATTGATGTTAAGCAACACAACCCCAACCTTGTGAATACCAAGTTGATTCCAAGTGGTCATCTCCATAACCTCCTCAATCGTCCCGAAACCACCAGCCAAGGAAACGAATCCAGATCCAGGGCCACCTTCCAGCACCTTTGTAGCCATCAGACGTTTCCGAGTATGCATATCAGGCACGATAGTCGTGACACCATACTCGGACTCGGGGATGCCCTCTGCCTCGACTGTGTCAACGACCCGCTCTGCGGCTTTACCGGCGGCCGTCGAGCCGGCGGTGCCCTGGTGTTCGCGCATGCCGTTGACTGTGGCGACTTTGACGAGTGCGCGGGGGATGATGCCGTGGACGGCTTTGGGGCCTGAAAGTGAGACTAGAACCCGGGCGACTTCGCCCATGAGTCCTGTTGTGCCACCGCCGTAGACTAGCTGGACATTGTTCTTGTGGAATTCTTCGGCAAGGCTTCGGGCAGCTTCCATGTGCACTGGGCTGTTTCCTGACACGGAGCCACAGCTGGGAGCTCGTTAGTTGAGGTCTTGGAGGGGTGATGAGGGGTAGTTGGTAGCTTTGTCGATGGGGACTTACAATACACAGACGACAGCTGGTTTCTCGGAGTCTGACATCTTGAGACAATTGAGATAATGTACAGGCGAAGTGTATAGGTTAGGGCACTTAAGGTGAAGAAGTAACCACCTGGGCAGAGTGACTCAGTGGGCCGATAAGCTGAGATAGCGGAGTATAACGTCACTTGCGCCAACTTGCATATTTTCTCTACTTCACTACATTCGAAAGCTGTAATAGAGACCCTGTGAACAAGAGAGAAATATACTAACTACGGACTAACATATGGCCTGGTCATAGTTGAGAGGTATTTATCCGAAGACTCGGCTTAACCTACGATGTAGATCTATAGATGCCCTCGAATAACAAAACACGGAGACACTTAAGTAGTTTGCACTTAAAGCGAGACTCTCTGTAACTGCGATTACCTTTCTGGAAATTATGGCTTGGGAGTAGACTACACAAAGGTATGAAACATACCCTTGAAAAGACATCCCTGGATTTAGAACTTAAAAGGTCTCAAAGAGTGCCCAGGTGGATGGAGCAAAAGCACCGAGGGTGCTGCATACTTTGGCGGGGTATAGTAGAGATCTAGGCCATGACTTCCATGGAGACACTATAATACTGAAACTCTTTCACAAGCAGTTTGACCCCAGGCAAACATGGGTGTTCTCTGTCATAACTTTAGCTGGTAGCTGTGACTCGAGATGTTGGCTTGAAAGTACCTTTGTTCCAGTAGTATATGGCTTCAACAATCGAGACAAACCATGCCCATCGAGACTGCAAACTTCGATTTATAACAAAGTCTTAATAGACGTTCAGATAATCTGTGGTTGCCAATTTCAAGGATCATAGGTATGTTGGTCGTAAAGCCGGCAAAAGCCTATACTCAAGTGCTCAAGTAGTGGAAGTCTAATGCCCACTTCCTTTGTTTGCTATTTTGATTCATTGAACGGTGAAGGAAGGAAAGTTCAGATGGCATAGCCTAACAAACATATCTTGATGGTCTTGTATAAACCAACTCTTACTCCCTCCATATCACAGCCATATCCAACCTTCGACCACCATGGAGAACAGGAACATATCCCCCGAGGCTTATTCGGGGATGCCAGTCACATATACCAATCCCTGTCCCGCTTCTGAGAAGGCGCCTACTAGACCGATTCCTATAGTCATCCCAAGGACCTTTCTATTTGACTCGGACCAGAATCAAGTGAGCTATGCAGAGTCACTCGGGGCCTTGTTGGCATCGGAGATTTCCAAATCTCGCATCACAAGCCAGGAAAAGATCGAGGTTCTTTCGGTTCTGGCAAAGATCAAGCCTTCCGTTGAGATCAGCAGCGCGGCCAGCATCAATGGCAAAACTGCATTGATCTCTGCCGTTGAAGCCAACGAGGTGGATTTGGTGACATGGCTACTCGGTCATGGTGTCGATATTGACGCAACAGACGACTTGGGTCGAAGCGCGGTCTTTTACGCCGTCTCCAACAACAACAAACACATACTGCGTAATCTTCTGGGCCGCGGTCCCCTTCTGAACATCCTCGACAAGTCTGGAAAGACCCTTCTCGAAGTGGCTGCTCATGATAACAAGCTAGTTGAGATCTTGCTAGATGCTGGAGCTGACATCGAGCTGCGAAACGGAAAGTGTCTTACCCTGCTAGATGTCGCAGTTGTTCAAAGAAATGCCGAGTTGGTCCTGTTGCTGGTGAATCGGGGAGCAGTTCTTCAGCGCGATACCTCCTTGCATATCAGTATGGACTCTTACCTTGTTGACCAGCCTACCGTTGATGGAAAAAAAGGCCCAAACAATTACAATGGGCTTCATATTGCGACATTGCTTGCGCCGGGTCTTACCCAGCCTGTCCTGTTGAGATTCCCGGCTTCTTTTGAGTTGGGAGAAGCAGCTGTGAATGATCTTTCTCCACTCGTGCTGGCTCTTGATAGAAACCCAGTTGACCCAGATCGCGCCTCGCAAGACGACTCTGCAAGCGATGAGTCCTCCACTGCAAGCGTCCCAGCAGGGGAATCCCAGAAGAAAGAGACTGGTGCCACACAACCACTTGTCCATGATGACATGGCACCCCAGTCCCAGGTGAAGAAGGACATTGCTTTGATCAAAGCATGTGAATCTCTCAATGCAGACTCGATCACCAAGCTACTTGAGCTCGGAGCAAACCCACATGCCGAGTTCCGTGGAAAAAGCACTGCCACAATCACTGTCTGTTCTGGCAGCCCTTGGACACACAATCCTAGGGGATCCCGCCGGTGCGTACAAGCTTTAATCAACCATGGTGTTGATCTGAACCGTCTATATCATGCCCGGCTACCTAGCATGCTTTCTGCGGCTGCTTTGAACCTCAAGCCAGGTTCGATCATGATGCTTGTGAATGAAGGTGCTGATCTCTTCCTTGGTGACTTTGCTGAACGGCTGCCCATTCACTTCGCCGCGGGCAATTTCTCCTTTGACGTCTTTGCAGTGATCCTCTCTCGAGCACCGGGTACCATGTTAGCCCTCGACTCGACTCACAGATCCCCATTGCACTATGCAGCACAGTTTGGTAATGTGAAAGCCGTGAACCTCATCTTGAACAAGATTGCAACAACCGAAGAAAGACGCAAGCATGTCAATCAACCAGATCTCGACGGATGGACTCCAATCTGCTGGGCTATTCGAGGCTCGAAAACCCACAGAACAAACACGGAGGCATATCTGGAAACGATGAAGTCACTGTTCAAACATGGAGCTGAGATTTTAATCCGATTCCCTTCTGGATCAGAGATCGAAAAGGGCGTGACCACGCCATGGCATATTGCACAACTCTACAGTGTCAGACCTCAGATCCTCGATCTTGTCCGGCGTGAAGCCGAGCTTGGAGCCCCTGGTTCAACTGTTGATGCAAGTTGGCCATCTTCAATCATGGGCTATAAAACGGAATTCGGAGATTGTGCTGTCTGTTTGTCTGTAAGTTGCTCTACGACCCCATTTGAATATTATCACGATCACTTACATGCCCAGGGGATCCATGGACACGCTTATGAATGTAAAATTGATGGATTGAGGATTTGTCACAAGTGCTACGGAATAAGACATTCATTTGTTTACCTGCGGCCCTTGACAGATGGCCCTGACACCTCCTACATCGTGGAGGACACATTCAAGCTCGTGGAGACATCAATTTTCCCAAAGCCTGGCTTGCATGTACCTGTCACCCCCCAATTGTTCGTAGGCCTTCAAACTCCAATGTGAACTCCAATGTGAATTCCAATGGCGGAGGACTTTTTGGTGGTAAGCCTTTGAATCCGAATTCCAATGACGCGGGACTTTTTGGTGGGTCTTCTCGTCCCACTGGCGAGGAAAGGGGGCTTTTCGGTCAGCCTTTGAATTAGTTTGAGGTCCGTGGCTTTCGTGTTGGAGAGAATATGACTTTGGTGTCTATGGGTGGTTTTGGTTGTCGAATATCTGAAGTGGTTTGGGCAACATCTTGCGTTCTTTCGTTAAATTTGATGGCATAATGTTCTCACATTGGCTTGAAATAACTCGCAATGAATCGTCCTTTCGGTCCTCTTCCGAGTAAAGAAATGTACTCCGCAAGGCCCAAAATGCCTTCATATTCAAACAGAGCCCTGTAAATGCATTCGATGTCCAGACCCAGCCCAACGCCAAAATACAAAAAGGGTATCAAGCATCTAAAGTAACAACACGCTTCTTCTTCTTCCCCTTATCACCACTCCCAGTAGATGGCGGGTTCTGTTCTGACTTCCCGGGCGTTTCAACCCGAACCTTGGGCGTCGAAGGCTGGGATGGCACTGGCGTGTTGACCCCAGCAGCAGCAACAGCAACAGCAGCAGCAGGACCCTTTGGTGCCGCCTTACTGGTAGGCTCACCATTCTTCGATAGCATGAAGGAGCCCGGTTCACCGATAAGCGGACTCTCATCCATGAACTCGTCGCCGTAGCGCGAGAACATACTAAATGATTCAGCGAGAGTGCGCATGTCCTGGATGCCCGATTCATCAGACCCCCCTGGCCCAGGGCTTCTTTCAGTTTGCGAATCTGGGGGTCCTTCTGGCATGGGCGTTGGTTCTTTGCTCTGCTGGGACTGTAACTGTGCTTCTTTTTCTTTGCGGGCACCGGGTGGCAGGTATGTGTGTCCGTGGGCAGATGTAAATGTTGGAAGGGCGGAAGCGGTTTTCATGAGTTGCGATAGAGAGGTTACGGCCGAGAGCTGGGAGTGGGTTAGATTGGTATGGATATGGGCAAGGGGTGACTTACAATTCGATTTCCTACCACGCTGGCGACTGAAGGGGCCATATAGACAGCGTCACCCATGATGAAATAGGTGGATATCACGACGACCTCGTCGTCCATCCCGGATCTCTTGCGCCGGTTTTGCTTTCGGATCACCCAGACGTTGGATGGTTCTTGGGTGAATTGGCCGTTTACTTGTGCTGTTGCTTGAAGGGGATCATATGAGACGATGAACTCGAGTCCTTGCATTGTCTTCAGCCGGGACTCGAAAGCTTCGCGCGTCTCTATAAATTGGTGGAACGCTTCGTTGTAGGTAGCTTGAATGGCGAGGGAGGCGTTGTTGGAGGTCGGATCAAAGAACGGTGACTCGGCAAAGTAGAATAGGACTGATGGACTATGATGTTAGTCTCTATATCTGCGCTGAACGGTGTCACTCACTGTTGTTTGAGTGGAGGAAACCCCCCATCGCCTGGACGTGCGGGGGAGACCGCCAGACGATCTCCTCCATTGAGGCTTCTTGGGCCGCCATTTGTCGCGCTTGAATGAGAGACCGAGGAATCCCGAGTCTCTTCAAAGTCGTGACAGCCTATTGGCAAATTTGAGGACCAGATTGAAGCTGTGAAGCTGGAGCGGAAGCTGGTTCGGAGATATAGGATGTTTGATGTGTTTGCACTGCAGCTCAGGAAGTATAGACTGGGGCACGTAGATCAGTTGACGCTTCTCTCTTCCCTATGGGATCAATTAAACTATTCCTAGGGTTCTTCTCAAGTTGGTCTACGATACTCTCCACTTTGTGAGAACCACGCTGGATCGCAGTCAATAGGAACCGGATATCAATGGATGTTCTTTCAAGCATAGCACGATCAAGCAGTCGATGTTGGTATGTACATCTCCATTGAATATGTCTCTAATAAGATGCAAAAAAGCGATGTGCAATCCAAAACGCCAGCGCTGAGTGTTGAACCGAATGTCTATCCCACACATTATCCCAAATGTTGAAAGCAAGGAGAAGCATGGATCATGATATGTACGACAAGTGCCACTGTGGAAAGCGAAGCCTTCCCAGTTCTTGTTTCTTTCCCCCTCCACCCAGAGCCATTCTCAAGGCACCCCAGCCTGTCTGTTACTCTTTCCGAGCGGCGTGAAAATATTGCAAACCACACGAAGTTTAGTCAACATCTCATCCCATTCTCCTTCCGCCGTACTAAGCGTGGTGATAGCACCACCAGCACCAATCCGCCAGGTCTGGAGCTTTTTATCAGTGTAATCCGATCCAGCCGAGCAAGTAAAAGCCGAACGAATCAATACAGAGAAGCTTCCACCTCCGCCAAGGTCCAAGAAACCCATCACTCCGGAGTAAATCGCCCGTTTGCGATTCTCGATTGTCCGGAGATGCATGCAAGATCGCTCCTTGGGCGCACCAGTCATAGAGCCCGGTGGCAGACATCGCTGAAGGGTCGTCAATCCATGAACAGCCATATTAGGCGTATTCAGCTGAGGCATGTGTCGCACTGCAAAGCCAAGATGATTGGGACGGATCGTGCCCTTGATGTGTGTGATCATTGAGAAAACGCGGCCGTAATCTGCGACCTCGAGTAACTTTTCGACGTGCACGCCGCCCGATCCACAGATTCCGTACAAGTCGTGACGAATCAGGTCCGCAATCATGAGATTCTCAGCCATCTCTTTGGTCGAGCTGAGGATCTCGCATGCTTTTTCCATGGTCATTCCTGGGGATTTGCGAACTGTGCCTTTCATGGGCTTCATTTCCAGCGTTGAGTGGCGGTCCCAGTTAAGAAAACATTCTGGACTGCTGCTGGCTATTTTAGTATCACCTAGATCGGCGAATGCGCTGAATGCAGCTGGGTTGTAGGTTTTCAGGCGTTTGTAGAGTTTCCAGGGGAAGGCAATTCGTGTAGACTCTTCTTCTGGGACCGGTAGAGTGATTGTTGTTTCGGAGGTTAAACACAGCTCGTAGGATTCGCCGGCCTCGAGTTCTGCTTTGCATTGCTCGATCTGCTGCTTGTATTTTTGTTCTTCTGGGAGCTGAATCTTGCTCTGCTGGAGAATCGAGTCCAAGACTTCATCGGTGTCAGTCCCATTAACAGGAATTGAGCACTCTTCAAGCAATTGGATTGTCTCATCAAGCCAACCCAGAGGAGCACGGTCGTCATCGCGAGTGGATTGAACCACAATATTGCCAGTTGTGTTATCGAGAACAATGCTTCTTTCGCACCATAGCAGACTGACATCCGGCGGGCTCTCTAAAGATTCAGAACGTTTGCCGTTGCCGTGAGGTCGAGGTGGCTCCGATGCCTGTGCAGTCGCTGGATGAGGAAGACAGGTGAGACCGAGCTCGTAAGAGAAGTATCCCAAAAAGCCACCCCAAAAGGGCACCTCCTTATTGCCAGAATCGACTTTTTTCATTTCCATCAAATATCGCAAAGCATCCCATAGCTGAACAACGGAGACACAGCTCTCTGTCACTTTGCAATCACCATGAAGCTGAATGAGTCGTAATTCGTGTGTTTCAACGTAATACTCCAACCGCCAGGACCCAGCGCTGGGCACAGAGACAATGCTGTATTGCCCATTTGATTGGAACAATACCGTCGGCGAGCCTGGTTTGTTGAATAGCTCGCTAACGGCTTCGGCTGTCAATCCAGGTCGCTTGAGAGATCGGGAATCAGAAACTTTGGACGTCGCCCTACTGAGTTGAAGCATTTCATACGCAGCATCTGGAAATGGGCTGAAAATAGTATTCGGGCTGATGACCGTGTCGGGAAGGGAGCAATACCCGCCGCGTCCAACAATCTTGTTGAACGACATTGCCATCTTCCACCAATTCTGAAGTAAAGTCTTGCAAGCCACGATATCTGATTTGCAGGATTCTGGATGGAATTGAACGCCCCAGAATGGCTTCTTGCGATGACGGACTCCCATGGGGATTTGCTTTTCAGGGCGATCCTCAAGAGCCAACCATGCCAGATATTCCAGATCAGGCGCTTCTGCCGAGGCGGAATTGGCATAAAGTGAGTGATAAAGAGTCACCTCTATCTCCGGTATTTGTTCAAAGATATCCTTGGAGGTAGTGGAGATTTTATGAATTTGGCCATGAATTGGATATGGCAGCCGTTCAATGGGGACGCCAGTGCGGAGACAGAGGCTCTGGAAGCCCAGGCAAATTCCAAACACAGGCATCAAGTCTGAGTCCTGCAGGTCCCAGATATCTTTCATGATGCCGACATCACTCGGAACATTAGGATCACCTGGTCCTGGACCTAGGACTATTGCCTCGAAGTGCTGGAGGAATTCGTTCATATTGGAGTCGGGCCATTGTGAGTCAATAGTTATGACAGTGACTTTGACGCCCAAGGTCTCCTCTAACATGGCCACCACATTGTAAGAGAATGAATCATAGGCGTCAATGTAGAGAATGCTTTTTTGAGACGAGCATGCATCTGATTTTGGTGTTCTGACAGGGTTATCCCAGTCGCCTAGCATTGGTACCATGGTGATGTGTGGGCTGATTGGCCCCAGTAAGATTTATGCAGAGTAAGGTTGGACAGAGCCGCTCATGGAGTGTGCGAGCGATGCGGATTATGTGCAGTGTTCAAGTGCAATGTTCAAGAGGAAAGATCAACAAGAGGCAAAACGGAAAAAAATTAAGGTTGGCGATGAAAAGGTCAAAAGCGGGTACCAACGGAACGGCTCCCCACCGGGTGGCAATGGCTGTTTACGAGATGTTAGAGTGTAGAGAGTTGAGAATCCAAGGTAAAATAAAGAATAGATCAGAATTGACTATTGGAAAGGGAGGCAGTTTCCATATGAGGTTGTTGGACCCGAACATGTAGGCCAATGCCCTAGGGGACCCGGGTAAACCCGTGAGCTTTATATGCATTCTATACTCGGAGATTTACCAACCAATGGGTTTGTTCTTCTACTAAACAATTCTTCATAGAAAGCTTATTTCACATTGAACAGATGACATGGAAAGACTACCTGTAGCCTTGTGTGAATCCATCATGGAATCATGGAATCTATCTAGATCAGGGATGGCACATCTGCGGGCGTTGCGGGCGTTTGCAGCGAAGCAATCTTAAGAGCAACCTTGGGGAAATAATGCGCAACGAAGCCCTCAGTGTAATAGCTGTGAGCCGAACTGTGGTCCCCAACCAAGTTATGCGCCAGCTCATGACACAAAATCACCCACCAATAGACAATGGCGTCCGTGGCGTCAGTAGACTTCTCCAAGAGCGCCTTCTCCTGCAGCGTTTGGAAATAGAAGTAATTGCAGAAGATACTGCCTGCACGGTTGAATGCAATTGTCTTGCCGCCCGGGTCGTAGAAGATACTGAGACTGTCGGCCCGCATGGAGAAAATGGAGCCGGAGTCAAGCAGGATCGACGCAAAGAGGTTGAACCCCGCCCGATTGGAGGCCAGGAAGGTGGATCGGTCTGCGACTGATTTGGTAAAGAGCACATTCATGCCACTCTTTGGTAAAGTTGCGACAAATTCGAGGTCGTGGCTTGGGCGCTCGTCGCAGTAGGATTTGCTTTCTTGGATTTGATTCGTTTCCGGTCGGCTGTAGAGATCAGAGGAGCCGTGGGGTCGGCATGCCTGGACAGCAGAGAGGAGCTCAGAGTTAAGGCGATGTGGTGAGTTGGAGGATACAGTTGGTTCTGGACGCTTGGTCTGGCTTTGGCCAACATTTTGAGGGTCGTCGGGAGAATAGGGTGGGGGCGGTGGTGTGGATGTTTCAGGAACAGGCGACCGAGATTGTCCCTCTGAGCCAGTGCTTTTATCCAAGCCGAATCTCTTGGAAAGATTGGCAAATAGGCCTCGAGTAGGGCGTTCTGGTGTGGGTTCTGCTGGAGGTGGGTGTGCTTCTGCGGACACGGTCTTGCTGTTAGGCGACTCAGGGAAGACACCGGGCATGGAGTTTTGTTGGGTCTGGGTCTGAGCCTGAGCCTGTGATTCGGCTCTCTCTTGTTCTGCCTGCTGGGCTTGGGCTGCTGCCCAAGCGGCTTCTCGCTCCTGCAGAAGACGCCTCTCCTCTTCGACTTGCTTCTGGCGTTTATCTTCTGCAACCCGGGCTTCGTGGGCCTTCTGTTTCAGGATACGCTGCACATTGTAACCACGAGCGCGCAGTTCCAGTAGATCTGTTTTTAACAGCATCTCTAGCGTCAAAGTCGAATGAAGCTTTGGTCGCTTCAAGATCACATGCGCCAACGACTGACTGACTTCATACAGGTCAAATTGACCAGGGCAAATGCACATGGTCCATCCGGTAGACAAGCGACTAACAATCGCATTTCGCTTCTGAGTGTGTGACACCCGTCGTCCCCTGAGAGATCTGGTCAAGTTGATTGCAGTCACGGTCCGGACTTGCAAGGAGTCCTCTAGCCAACGAGTGTCACGCAAGATCGAGTCCGAGGGCTGGTCATGGAAGAAGAGCCGCGTGCGTTCCAAAATCAATTTGTGCAGTTGATACGCAGATTTTTGATCAGGCGTTAGTTGGCCGATGCTAATTCTCTCCTCGACAAGCCCACTCAATGCAGTGGCACCAAGAGCAGTGTAAAAGTTCTCTAAAGGTTCTTCCTGGGGCGCAGCATAAATATGCTCTTTGAACAGATTGAAACTTTGGAAATCGTCAACCACGATAATGTCTTTGGCAGACGTCAATTCCCATTGTCTGATGTCCATTCCATCGTCATCTTCCTCATTGGGATCGTGGAGAGATGACTTTTCGTTTTTGGGTTGATCAATCGTGCGCGAGGGAAGATCCCGGCTGGCATAAAGGAACTTGGCTTTCCTCATATCCAAGAAAAGATCCTTGTCTCGTTTCAGAGTCGGGAGTTGTTCTGCAAGAGTTCTGAGAAGCATGAGATACTTCTCAGAGCTTTGGAACGTAGCTTTGATGCGAACCGGCTCCTTGACCAACATCCGTGCAATCTCCACGACGGAAGGCTCCGGCTTGGAACCAAGAGCCATAAGGAAAAGGTTTGCCACTTCGCCAAAATCGACGTAATCGAAAATTTCCTTGTACTGACCCCCTTCGCCAAGATAGCACAATTGAGGTGCCACGAGTCGAACTTTAGCACCTTTTTCGTATTGGCTCCGAACAACGACCGGGACAATTGGACTCTTTCCCGTGCGCTCCCTGCTTTGAGGGCTAATTTCCGAGGCTCTGCCCGCTAGATACTTGAACACGGTCCGGGCATCTGAATTGTTGGTAGGAGGCTGCTGTGCGAGAATGTGAAGGCAATCTGCCATAGGGGGATGGGGTTTGACTCCCAGTTTCAAAGCATGGGGATGCAGATTCTTTCGAAGGAGTTTGAAGCCGAACAAAGCCGCGCCGTCATCGGTGAAGCACTTTGTAGGCACGCTCAGGCTATTGGAGCCTTCAATAGGTAGGAATGGTACTGCCACCGCCCCTATATCAAACTCGGCATATCCATTTGTATGGTGCTCTGCGAGAAAGTATGACAGCGCTTTGGTGGCCCTGCTGTCCTTTTCTGTGCCCCCCGCGGCCATAAGTCGAATGAGTTCCACAGCGGGTGGATGACTCTTCAGCCCCATCATTGTGAGGAATTTACCCTCATTGCTATTGCTGTTGTAGATGCCAGGCCAGTCTATGATCGGTAGACCAAGAGAACGGAAAACATCCTTTGGCTCATAAAGCTCGGAGATCTTGTACCGGGTACCGTCAGAGATGCTTCCACTCTCGGCAGTACAGATACTCGTGCCTTTCAACCTCTGGATATCCTTTGCTGGAATATCCTCACGCACGGAGGTAAGATAACGAATAAGGTCAACGTGGTTCCATTTTCTTGGTGCAACTCCACCTTTGCTATCTTCCAAGGCCGGAGTGTTGATGAGGCGATCGAAGATGACACCAAGTTCCACGGTTTTACGGACACCAAGCGAAGTGAGAATTTTTTCCTTGACGCCATTGAGACCGTGGATAACGGGAAGGTCATCGAAGAGGCGCACAGAAGCAAAGTATGTCTCTGCAGGTTGCTTCATTCCAAGCCTCGTCGGGATCACTGTCTTGGGTTGAAGTATATTCACAACGTTTTGCTTGGACGCTGCACTGAGGACATCCCATTGCTTTGATAAGACAGGGAGAACCTGACCCGAGAAGGCGGCGGTCTTCGTGATATCTTGGTCAATGGATAAAACACTGCGATTTCCAGAATTGCTGACAATCCAGTGTACCCAAGGAACAACCTGCAGTTCGACCCAACCCAAAGCTTCCAGCTCCAGCTTACCCAATGACTTGGTGAAACGGAATGGAAGGACAGAAGGGGGTATAGGAAGATCTGTCGGAATGCGCTGGGGGTTCAAAAACTCATTGATATCTGCAAAGATAATCAGGCGAGTAGGAGCTCCCTCTGAATCCTCGTCGTTGGCCACTGCTACACGCAGTAAGCTTTGAACTGAAAGCTGATCCAATTGGCCAATGAGAGATTTGCGGCCAAGCCAGGATATGAATTCAACCACCTGGTTCGAACGCAGGGTATTGGATTCCAATTCGCGTCTGATGTCAGAGACAGTTATGTCTGTCACTAAGCCAAAGTCCGTCAGTCTCTTGACAAACTCTTTGGCGCCATTGACAAAATCATCAGGCAGAGCGGGAATCGAATCCATGAAGCTTAGATCCTTTGGAGCAATGCGTGTCTGATGACTTGGGATAACGCCACAGGTAGACAAAACCTCAATGGATGCGTTCTTGTTACACATCCAGAAAGCATCCTCGATTGTCTGACCCAAAACGGAGGATGGTGTAGATTCACGAAACACGAATTGGTTTGCAGTGTGGATTGCCTCTGGTAAAACGTCCACAATATCATCTTTGCGGACTTTGGTGCGAGATGGGCCAATTTTCATTGCCAATTTCGATTTGATCGTAGCCATCTCCGCAGACCAGGCAATTCGACAGACGATTCCTACAGCGCGTAGCATTTCAAGATTCCATTTGCTGATGTACCGAGTGTTGAGATCAATGCTCTCACGCTCGACAGTGGGAATGACAGATGGAGCAGAAACATGAGCATTTAAGCCAGTCGTCTGGGCTGTAGGGAAACCAATGAAGACCCTTCCAGATTTGGTAGGTAGGATAGACGAGAGAACTTCCGACTGAGACGAGGACGCTTCAGTCGCCATGCTCGCATCGTACGAAGGAGTCAAGATCGCAAGTGTAGCCTTCTTCGGCGGTGGCTTCCGGGTTGCTCTTTCTAACTCTTTCGCCAAGTCTCTACTGATCGAAGGCTGCAGAGAAGCTGTGTTGATGTGTAAAAATACTGATGCCGAGAGCATAGCGCTCATGTTACCAGAGTCCTCGGCACTTTCGAGCTCAGGCTTTTGGGCAGGCTGTTTCTCTGGTGCACTTTGTGTGAACTTGGAAAAGAAGCTTCGCAATGAGCTTGTTGTATCGCGAATATTGTCCAGGCGGAATATGCTGGCGTTGGGATTCCACTCGACGATTTTCATCCAAGACGCGTCAACCTGGGCAATTTCCCGAGTGACATTCACAATTTTCATGAGTCCTTCTGCCGTCTTGGTATCGATATCTCGTGGTATCGCAACATCGACGCTGGGGGCTGTTTTCTTTGAAAGACGAAGCAGAGTCCAATCATCCAGCCATAGCTCAATCTCTTGTAAAGAAACAAACGTTAAACTGCTAGACAAGAACTGGCAAAGTTGCAGTAGCGATGGAACAGGAGATGTATCATTCCGGTAGTCCAAAACGAATGTAGTGTCCGGGCTTGCAGCTTCGCCAAGGTCTAATCGGCGGGTGAACAGAGCATTGCCCTTCCAGTAGAAAGCCATAGCCTGATTACCCGACGACACGAAGGGCTCCTCGCAATCATCAAATACACTGTAAAAGCCAACTCCAAATGCACCAATCTTTGTCTCATCTGGGTTTCCATCTGCGATTCGCTTGAGTCTTGCCCAGTCTTTCTCGCTAAATGGGGATCCATTGTTTGACACGAGGAGGCGCCGTAGAGTGTGGTTGGCAATGGTGTGTTTCAAGTGTGCAGTGGGATCATTCGTTGTAGGCGAAGGTACTGTGGTTGATGGGATAGTTTCAAACTTTATCGTGACTTTCGTTGCAGATGCATCGGCGGCATTTTGAATCATTTCTCGTAGAACTGTCCTGTTGACGAAACGTATCTTAACATCTTTGCCTCACAAGTCCATGACAGGAACTTACCATTTTCCCGAATAGCGAGCAAGGACTTTGGAAATCAACCCTCTAGTATCTACTGTCACAGCCTCCTCATCGGCCCCAGACCCCATGGTCCGGGCCCTCAAAGCGTTGTAGTCAACCTTCACCGACATTATACCGAGATCTTTTGGTACCTGAAGATTCCGACTTGACAAAGTGGAAGCCGGTGCGTTTATCCTATCTCATGTCCTGGGAGAAAAGTGTGGTCCGATAACACGGGGGCTCTAGGCGGCCGTATGACTGATGATAGCGATGTAATGTTGAGATATTGGAGTGGTGCAGTATTCACGGGTATCGAGGAACGCTGAGCAAAGTCTAGATAACAATAAGCAAAGACTGTAGAACAAAACAGAGGAGCAAAGAGAGACGAGCCATAAAGTGAAGAAGGTCAAATGCGCGGAGACTGCGGAGGAGGTGGTGGCTTATCGTTATCGGATCCTGAATTGCCATTGCTCTCCGCCCTGGTCGGACCAGGTACCGGTACCTGAAGCCCAACACAAACAACGTGGCAACACAAGTACCCGCTGTATCTTGCGGGAGCCCGTGTGAGCCAACTACGCAATAATTAGATAACCAGGATCATGTCCGTTGTTGTTCGGAGCTCTCGACTCAGGAGTACAGCAGCAGATCTGGCAGTTAGCTGGTTGTTCGGTTATATTATTTGAGCGGGGTCAATATCGAAACTCCTTGCGTGGGAATCTCGGCTGGTGTTTAGCTCTACCGGATCTCATGAGGTTTGAGAGCTTACCAGCTCTGTGCATGCGGGCCTAATATCGCCAACCGTCAACTATATCGCTCCGAGCAGAGATGGGTGTCGACCCTCTATCTCCGATTGCGCCTGTGCGCCTCAGGGCGCTTCTTCTTCCCATTGGCAAAATCAAGCGCTCGCGATTCCTCAGTTTCGCTGCCCGTCTACAAGCCGAGAATGTAGTTCGGCTAGGGGATATCAGTCCAGATGCGCGGCCAAACAGAAGTACGCGAAACCTCCGATGACCACGAATTAAATGCGACAAGTGCTGATCTAGTCTTTTCCAGACATGTTCTCGCCGCTGGCATTTCCCACTGGATTGATTCTCTACGACCTTGCGTTTTCGGTCCCTCCAACCTCGCACCTCGAACTGTTCCCCTTTGAAATATACAGAGAGCCATTGGTAGTCATTGCGATAGCTGATGGAAAGGAGCTGCCGGCGAGCACCGGCGAGAAACAGAAGCATCCGACCCCCGAAGGCCTTGATCAATTGCTGGAAGACTTGAGCGGGGTGAGGGAGAGGAATCCGCGAGCACTGGTGAATCAACTATTGGTATTCGACTATGAGGGCTTGGACAAGGTCTCAAACGGCCCAGAGAATGTCCTTTGGGTCCCTCCGCCACAAGCATCCAAAGCTACTACGATGAAGACCGTGCTTTGCGATGTGACCGCAGTCCTACTCGCTGAACTGGACGAGTTTGCGAAGACCATCCAAGCGATCCCGTCAATTGAATCACCCAAGGCGTTTTCTTGGGGTCCACATCGCAACCCGGAGCTGAGGCCGCGGCCGGTAGACCGGCTACTGAATCGAATGACACTCCCCGCACAGCTACCTTCGAGCCCGAGTGGCGGCCAAGACACGCCCTTGAGCTCCAATGGTAGCTCTCCGGCTCCTAGTGACCATGAAACTCCTACCACATTTGACGAGATCACCCGTTCAATTCACCTGACCAGCCGCACAAACTCTGGCAGCAGAACTCCGTCAATAGCGTCCGCGAAAGAGCATAGCCGTGACCGGATGTCTGTTAGCAACATGAGTGCCACAGATAGGACAAAAAATCGGATCCGAGGCCGTGCCGGGGTGGTGATTGGTACACTGTTTCTGCAGGCAGGAAGGTGGCCAGATGCCTTGAAAGAATTAACGGAAGCGGTTAACAATGCCCGAGCAAGCAGTGATTACATCTGGCACGCCAAAGCTCTGGAGACAATCCTGCTTTGTTTGATCATGTTCGGCTGGGCAGGAATGGATTTCCAGGTATGTGGGCAAGATACGGCAGCATCGAAATTGCCACTGACAGACTGCCAATAGATTCCATCAGTTCTCTACCCAGTTGCCGATAAGTCTTCGAAGCCGTCTAGAGACTCAGTTACTCCCAGCAGCACTGGTAACCGAGTCGTATCCTTGCATAACTTGGCCAACCTCTTGCCAGACCTGTCAAACAATATCCTGAACCTCTATACCCGCGCCGCCAACATTACAGACGAGCCCTTACCTCAACTGGTCTTCTCAGAAACGGTCATCAGGTTGGCCAGATTGATGGTCTCAGCTCGCGTGCGTGACGGGGCTTTAGATGACAATGCTCTTAAGCACATCGTGATGAACGAAACTTTGGTCCCCTTGCTCCAACCAGAACTTCCTCGCGGAACCGTGTTGCTTCGAAAGGCTGAAATTGCCAACTTTTTGTACCGGGCTTTGCCGTTGGCTCCAGGCGCAGATCTGCCTGCTACTGATGCCGTTCCTATCATCGTTGGCGTTGTGTCTGTTTTGAACACCCTTGATTTGCCTAGGAAAAAAGCATTCATTTTACGCGAACTTCTTTCTGTGATGGTACCAAGTCTGGTCCAGGCGCGCAAGATTGGTGCCGCAGAGGTCGGTATACACCCAGCTGCTGGGTTGGCGTCTCTTAGCGATACTGCATTTGATGTCAACGCCCTTGACACAGGTTCTGGAAACATGGAGAGCAGCGTGCGTTTCCTCCTGGCGACCATTGGAGAAATCTATGGTGTACAGCCCTCTTCTTTCTATGAATGGGAGAAAAGAACCAGCCAATCTTCCGCAGTCAGTGGATTGCAGGAAGGAAGTGAATATGACTCTGTGTCTAGCATTGCCGAACGGGCCTTCAGACATGTAATTTTGGATCGATATGGCGATCTGAATTTGAAAATAGATGTTCTGAAAGCCTGCATAAACTGCTGCGAAGCACTTCCCGACTTCAATGGAGTTCTTCGCTTCACCGTTGAGCTCTTGCAGACCATCCGGGGAGACATCATGCTAGGAGATGGATACCGAAACCCGCCATATCTTCCACAAGACGAGCAAGTCCGTCTTTTGAACAACATCAAGCGAACAGTAGGTGCCGGATCCAGATTGGGTGCTTCGGAAATGGTCGCCGAATACTGGGATGATTTCCTGGTACGCGATGTTCAGTCACTGGCACTCCCAGACCCCAAGAGACCCATGAGGCGGACCAAGGCCGAATTGAGCACAGCCAAGACAACTTCCAAAACAACGAGGAAAGATCCATTCCTGTACAATCCCTTTGCAAAGGCCAACAGCAAGGCATTGGAAATAATAACAGTGGCTGATGAGCCTGCGTCTTACCGAGTCACTCTCCAGAACCCATATGAATTCGAGATCGAAATCGAACATCTGCGTTTGGAAAGTACCGGTGTAGCACTCGATGCCGTGGCAGAAAATATCCTCCTTCCTCCTCTATCAGTCCAGGATGTGGTCGTGGTGGGTGTCGCTCAAGGGGAAGGCAGCCTGAACATCACTGGTTGTATTGTCAAAGTTCGCCACTGCCGGATGCGAAGATTCCCCATCTTCAAGAAATTCTGGAAGCCAGAACCTGAGGTCAAATTCAAGCGAACAGGACTGGGTGCCAAACAACCTCTGACGGAGCGCCCGGTTTCCTGGAGCTCAACAACTTCTAAAGATGGCAAGGTGGATGTCAAGAAAGGACCCGAGGCAACTTCTTGTGAGGTTAAAGTCATCGCAAAACAACCATCACTTGTAATTGAATCAATGTCCTTGTCGCAATCGGCGATGATGGTTCTCGAAGGCGAAGTCAAGACATTCACTATCACGCTACACAACGCCTCTACATGTCCTGTGGACTTCGTTCTGTTCACTTTCCAAGATTCAACAACAAAGCAGCTGCAATCAGCACTAGCTAACAAGGATTTACTACCTGTTGAGACCTATGAACTGGAATTGAAATTGGCGACCAATCCGGCTTTGCGATGGCGCCGCGAGGGTGATGACTCTAGTGATTGCTCAATTGCAGCAGGCGAGAAGGCCAGTTTCACCGTCGATGTCCTTGGAAAGCCGGGATTGCAAGAAACCACAGTCCAGATCGACTATTCCCGGCTGAACGCAGCCCCGGGCGAATTGCCCGATGTGTTCTACACTCGCCAGCTGTTTGTGCCACTGACGGTCACGGTGAATGCGAGTGTGGAGGTTGCCCGCTGTGACATCTTACCGTTTAGTGGTGACTTCGCATGGAAAAACAACATTGAGCCACCAGTCGAGTCGGTTAAGGAATCTGATACGTTGCTCTCGACCGAAGAAAACGATCCTTTCTCTCAGGTTTTGAGCCGCCTCGGCAATGGAGCCTATGGGCCTGATCATTGTGTTGTGTTGGTTGATTTGCGCAACGCCTGGCCAAACCCAGTCTCTGTGTGGCTGCGCGTTAGCGAGCAGTCAATAGAGCCACCTTCGACAGAAGTGACAACCAACAGTGACACGACTGGCCAATATTCTGTTGGTGGAGAACTCCAGCCTGGTCAAACCTCCCGTTTTGTCCTCGTCCTGCCTCGCGTGTACCTTGACAACCCCCATGCTTCTATTCCAGTGGTGAATACTGGCACCAGAAGACAATTTGTTGTCAGCGCCAACAAGCTATCGTTCGAAGCCGAGGCAGCTTCTCGCGAGGCTTTCTGGTTCCGCGAAGAGCTCCTCAAGCGAGTTCTCGGGAGCTGGAAGGAATCAGCCACCAGCCGCGAAGGATCCATCGACCTAAGAAACATCAGATTGAACGACCGCATGGTTGAGGCGATGCGTCTCGAGGATGTTGAGATGACATTCTCTCTGACATCGCCATCTTCACCTGATGACTCTGAAGCTGTTGAACAAACCGGCCGTTCTCGCTTCCGCGTCAAGACTGACGACCTTCTCACGTTGACTGTGACCGTTCATAATCGCTCATCACGCCCCATTCACCCCCTCCTGCGTCTCCAGCCTAGCCTTCGCCACCAGCCAAACAATGTTGCACTGGATCTTACTCGACGCCTCGTTTGGACCGGCATGCTGCAGCAAGCCCTTCCCATTCTGCCAAGCGGTGAGTCTGCCAAGACTTCAATTGGCTTGACTGTACTTTGTCGAGGAGAATACGAATTCGGTGCTAGTGTTGAGGAGGCTCGAATCTTGCGGCCATCGGTCTCTGATGGCAATACCCCAAGTGCCGACGCTGCGGATCCTCATGATGAGGGTGGTATCAAAGACACGTTTGGTGTAGATGTGGTGCGTCGGCGACGTATTTGGCACGCAAAAGAACTGTGTATCATCCAAGCCAGTGACCCTTGATCCTGATGCTTGATTGTCCGCTTTGACTTGACAGACGTCTAAAGATGTTTGTCCTTCTTTGTTTCCTTTTCAATCTAACTTGATGACGACATGTAGCATACCCCGAATATCTGTACAATCTCTCATGATAAAGCTAGGCACATGCAATTTGATGAATACGATGTCTGGATCTCACCAAATAAACCTAGCTCAGTTCCGATTTCCCCTATTCTGTCTACGTAGAGGACCAGGGTCGATTCATCATCGTGTATGAGCTTCATAGTACTAAGCAAGTCCCTGCTCCAACGTCCGACTTCCCAGGGGCAATTCATTAGCCCAACTAAATCATCTAAGCCAACAGTTTCAGGAAAGACTAGTCTCGAAGCTAACTTCGGAACCCGCCTTGAAATGGACAAGGGGCATTAAAGTGGTCTTAAAGTGATAAACAAACCACTCCCATCCATATCCATAAATGTCGGATAAGCAAAACGACAATCAAGTACCGAAGTGATCACCACCTTGGCATTAGTTTAATCTGATTGAAAATAGCCCCAAGAGACGCGGAAACTGAAACTGAAAATGTCTTTTCGCCATGGATACTCCACAGTTGATTGCAATGACATGCAACTAGTCAATTAGCGTGCAGGGGTATTTGGGGCCGTCGGCTACAATTTGTGAAAATGGATGGATTCACCTATAGAACAGGATCAATCAGAACTAGTTTCCCGAGATGTAGACGGCCGATTTTTCTTAGGGCTGCGTGGACAGACAGGGAATCCACGCGTTCCAATTTTTTCCCTACACACGGATACTTTGCGCCCTGAAATTTCTCAAGAGTATTGACTATTTTCAAGAAAATACCGATGAAGACTGTTTGGACTATTTCTCTTGCTGGAAGCGCAACGCTCGCCGGAGCGACGTTGACCTCATTGCTCACAGCAGCAGCAACAACTATAACCTCTACCGTGACTCCAACGCCTGCTCTTTTCCAACATGAAAGGGTACAGTTGACGGAGGGCGTTCTTGAAAGATTTTCGGCAGTTTTGCAAAATGATACCGTTGCCAACATGTTCGCCTTTCCTCGCAACTCAACAGTATCCAAAAGCGATGTTTTGCACAGATGCAAAGTCATGCCAGGTGACACAGCCTGGCCCCTGGACACAACTTGGGATGTCTTGGATACTTTGCTCGGCGGAAGTCTGATAAAGACAGTGCCATTGGCGTCCTCATGCTACTCAGACCGGCCAGAGTACGATGCCACTAAGTGTGCGAGCATTACAACGGATTGGCTTTCCTCGGAGTTGCACATGGCTGATTCTGCTTCAATAATGCTACCGCTGTATGAAGGTCGCTCATGCTTGCCATCGCCGTATAACTATACGTCAAGCTGCGAGCAGGGCGCGTATCCGGTATATGCAGTCAACGTGACAACTGTGGCGCAGATCCAGCTGGCTATCAACTTTGCGCGCAACGAAAATCTCCGACTGGTGGTCAAGAATACCGGGCATGACTTCAATGGGAAGGCCTCGGGCAAAGGAGCCCTTTCTATCTGGACACATTATCTGAAAGAGAAGGAATATCTTCCAGCCTTCAAGGCTGCCAATGGATATCACGGTCCGGCCATTAAGTTCGGCTCTGGAGTTCAGGTCTGGGAGGCTTATGAGTTTGCTAAATCCATCGGTCACTCAGTTGTCGGTGGCGAAGCTGTCACCGTTGGGCTGGGTGGGGGCTACACCGCTGGTGGTGGTCATTCCCCTCTGTCTAGCATGTATGGAATGGCAGCCGATCAAGTCCTTGTAATGCAGGGTGAGTTTGGATATGTTTGGATGAAATCATACGACTAATTCTTCTTAGTTGTCTTAGCAGATGGCCGCTTCATCACTGCCAGTTCCACTGAGAATGCCGATGTCTTCTGGATGCTGCGTGGTGGTGGTGGAAGCACAATAGGAGTGGTCACCTCTCTGACAGTCAAGGCATTGCCTCAGCTAGAGACCACCACCGTGACGTTCAATTTCACAGTCAACGACACCCCGGGTCCAGATGCTTTCTGGGCTGCAGTTGGATCGTACTTGGACAATTTCGAGAGATTCGTTGACGCCGGCACTTACGGTTATTACTACATTGGTGCCTCGTCGGCCGAAATAGGCACAACATATGCCGGTGATACGGACTACTACTTCCGCATGGAATCTTTCCTGGCACCCAACATGAGCGTTGCTCAGACAGAGGCTCTCCTAGATCCATGGTTCAACTCTCTCAACGCCTTGAACGTCTCCTATACCCCGTGGTACAACCATGCGGATAACTTGTACGTGCACTGTTCTTTCATTCTTAACCCAACTTCGATACCCAGCTAAGCATTCTCACAGCCACGATGCCTGGGTGGTATCATTCCCCGAAGAGTATGTAGGGACCGACGTTGTCAAAACCGCTTCGCGTCTGCTCCCCCGAAGCGTGTTTAAAAACGACGATCTTCGCAACCAAACTTGGGCTGCCTATCAAGACGCCGTCGATCAGGTATGTCATGTCATCTCATCCATTGCTTCTTTCGTGCATGACTTCTCACACACCACAAGGGTCTTTTCATCGCCGGATTCCACATCAGCGGTACTGGTATTGCCGTCGAGCCTCCAACCGATACATCTGTATTGCCAGCTTGGCGCGATGCCTTAACACATGTTATCGTCGGCTCACAGTGGAACTTCACCTCTCCCTGGAGCGTTATCGAAGATTCCTCACTCTTTGTCACCAAATGGATGGATGTGCTACGTGATATTGCTCCAGACTCAGGCGCATACATGAGCGAGGCCGATCTCATTGAGCCGAATCTCCAAGAAGCCTTCTATGGCGTCAACTACCTGCGTCTGTATGCACTTAAGCAGAAATATGACCCCACAGGCCTTTTCTTCGCCTTGACAGCTGTGGGAGCGGAGGATTGGGAGGTTCAGACCACTGATCCGTTGCCCTACTCATGGAACAACAATGGCCGACTCTGCCCGAAGTCCAGCTGAGCAGTGATTTGAGAAGAATTACCGAGCCAGTCAAGGAGCGAAACCGAAAAAAGACCGATTTGATTGACTCAGGAATATAGAGGCATTTGCAGCCGAAGGCGCATCTAATTTATCATGCCCAAATAGTGAATACAGTTCTCTAATCTCATTAGGCCTCGCCAATCCATCCGATAGCCCAGAGTGCTGAAAGCTATCCCAATCCTGGAAGATTCAACCCTAAAAAAGCCAACTTAATGTTTCTTGTGTGGAGGATTTCGCTGCCATGTGAACAATGCAGCTATGAAAGCCACTGCTGCCATGTAAGTACACACCCGCATACTCTGACTGAAGGCGTCTGAGTATGTCTGTCGTACTGCTTGAGCTTCAGGAGCATCCAGGGTGTTCAAAATCTTAGTGGACGTCTGTAGTGCGCCAATTTGCTCTTCAGTCAAAATACCTTGCAGCTCTTTATGTGATTGGACGCGAAATAGAGCATTTGCAGCTGCAATTCCAATACTACCACCGAGGACACGAACTTGAGACACAATTCCCTGAGCCACGGCTGGTTTTATATTGTCAGAGAGGGGCTGGAACTCATGATAGGATAAGAACATACCGTGCAGGTGGGCAGTTGTTTGAATTGTCGTCAACAAACTGATTGTTGAGAATGTCAACCCAATTCCAAACCCGACAACCACCTCAAATCCATAAACCTTGCCTGGGATCTTGAAGTCAGCAGGAATAGTCGAGAGCAATCCAGCACCAAGAATCACAAAGGCAGTTGCGATAGCAAACGTGTGGAAAGTTCGATTCTTCTTGCTTGATGCCGCTCCGCCCAGGAATGAACCTACAGCCGTCGCACAAAGCAAAGGAAGTAAACGCACACCTGCAGCAGCTGGCGACAGGCCATTAACAATCTGAGAGCGAAGGGGCAGATTGAAGATAACAACAAAGAAGGTGAAGCCTGTGAACATAGTTGATCTACATCATGTCAGCATAACAGAGCTACCAGAATCGGAGAAGAAACCGACATGATTCCAGCGAGCATCACACGGCATGAGAACAGATCCCATGGGTATATGGCGGCAATTTGAGACCATCGTGGCCGCGAAAGAACAAACGACCATGTGAAAAGGGCTACCCAGCAAAGGCCACCGATCACTAGTGTCGAAACAGTCACAGAGCTGCCCCACGCATAGGTTCCTGTGCCGGCCTCATGAAGACCAAAAACTACTAAGACCGAGGCTGCGAGGAGTAGCAAGCTTCCGAGCAAATCGAATTGAGTGATCTGTTTGCGAATAGCATGGTCGTGGGATTGGCCTTTCGGCCAAGCAATGGCGAAGATTATCATGGGCACCACGCCACAAGGGGCACTAATTGATCTTTAGCACCTGCATCAGTACAGAAAGGGACCCACATACTTGATCCAGAAGATCCATCTCCACGAGGCATATTCGGTCAATATTCCACCCAAGATTGGCCCGAGAACACCGGCAATGGCAATTGTGGCCCCGACCAGTCCCGAAATAACAGGCCACGTCTTAGATGTACTCAACTCCAAAGCGATGATAAGAGTCAGTGCATACAGCCCTGAGCCACCTACACCCTGAAACGTTCGAAAAATGATAAGCTGGTGCAGCGATTGCGCGAATCCACAGCCAATGGAGAAAGCGATAAAGACAGTAAATGCGCCCAGCACGGCGAACATGCGACCAGTAAAGTCACTCAGCTGAGCAAAAATCACTGCGAATCCTGCGATAGGTCAGCTACTTCAAATGCCCGGGACTTGTCGAGTCGGCCATTTTACCAAGATAAGATAATGTGTATGCTAAGACGGTCCAGATTCCTTCCGCCAGGGAGCCAAACTCCATTGAAATCGTGTAAAGAGATGTTGAGACAATGGAATTGTCCATCATGGAGAGCATCAGCCCTACGCACAGACTGAACAAAATCAGTGACAGACGCCATGTTGCCAAAGGCTTTTGCTCGGTTGGGGAAATTTCATGATCGAGTGGTTCGACTTCTAGCTCGCCCATATTGAGAGTCCGAGTAAGCGTCTGCAGGACGATTGAAAAGTCAGAATTATTGAAGTGAGATTCTCCTCAAGGCTTCTTCACGGCCTATTTTGAGGTGATTTCTGTACTTCGAAGGAATCCACCAATCAGTAGCCAGAAAATAGGCCGAGACCCACTTATATGCAACTATATCGAGATTCAGGAAATAGACCCTCTGTCGGTGCTTATTTCTGAAGGATTTGCAATCAAAAGAAAAGGAAACACACATTGGTTTACAATCTTATGAAGTCGTCTGGTTCATTCCTCCTTTTCCCCCCAGATCATAATCGACTTGCTCTCTACAATCATGCGCGTACTATGTCTTCACGGCATGGGCACGAATGCCAACATTTTCCAGGCTCAGACTGGTACGTGAAAAAGCTACTGAAAAATAGTTTGCTCCTATTGATGAAAATCAGCTGCATTCAGATCTCTTCTCCCGGCGCATTTTGAATGGGAATTCTTCGATGCCGACCACGATTGTGAAGCTGCCGAGGGCGTGAGCGGCATCTACCCAGGGCCGTACCTGAGCTTCTACAATACCCCCTATACAAAACAGGTCGAAGATTCTCATCATTTTATTGATGAGATGATCGAACAAGAAGGGCCATTTGACGCGATAATGGGGTTCAGTCAGGTACAATCAAAAAGACCTCCTACACAGTAATGTCGTTATTGACTCAAAACCAAACCAGGGAGCCGCAGTAGCCGCATCATACATCCAAAAAGCCCAGACGACGGCTTCACTCGAGAGACCGCCATTTCGAATGGCTATCTTCATATGCGGCAGTCTTCCGTTCTCAACTGATAGATTAGCCGGCGTCGACGTTACCAAGATGTACGCTTCAGGCGGGGATATGCTCACTAGTGATATCGCGTATTGGAAGTCGTTCGCTGGTCCCAATGTACCCTTGGTCACACCTCATATCAACTGCGGACTAAATGGAACACTTACGGATCGCCATCTGGACCCGGATGATACTGTCCGTCGCTACCACCCGGCTGTCGACACTCGTCGCATCGAGATCCCAACTGTCCACATCTACGGAAGACATGACCCTTATCGGGCCCAGAGTATAGATTTGCAGGGGCTATGTAGTCCCCAGCAGGGCCTTACCCTCTCCTATGAACACCCCGGCGGACACAACATCCCTAGTACGGAGGCAGTCTCAAGAGAGATCACAAATCTTATTCGAAAGGCAGTGACGAGGAGTGAATTTATGTTTTAGGGTTTTTTGAAGTTGGTGAATGTCTATAGATATCGGTAGAGCCTCTCTAGGGCTATGTCATGACTTTTATGCTGAAAACGACAAGCTGTGTTGAACTTTAGCAAGGGTGAACCTTGAGCCCTAGAGTGATCTTCCAAGGCTATTTTAGAGACCATATCACCTTGGCAATTCTATAGTCTTGAATGGAACTTGGCACATCAGGAACAACCTTGGAACTTTAGAAGGAAACCAAAATACAAACGCGTTCTAAAGTTCCGGATCACAAAACAGACGAGTCTTTTGATATACCCGAGCAGTAATATATAAAGTCAACACATCTACAGTCATTCACACAAAATCTTAAAAGTTCACACTTCCCTCTTCAATTCTTTCGCGAGATATCCATCTTCACTATTCCATTATCCCAAAATGCGGGTTCTATGTTTACATGGCCACGGGACCTCGTCCGATATCTTCGAGACGCAATTGAGCGCCATCCGAAACCTCCTCGACGAGTCAGTCGAATATGTCTACATCGATGGGCCTGTTGAGAGTGACCGAGTCCGAGGCAAGTTAGCCCATATACTATACAAGAATTTCCCACTGACAATGGTCCGAGCAGGAATGAGTGAGATGGTCCCCGGCCCATTTTTCGGCTGGTTTTCGGGCTTTTCGCCAGCCCAGATTAAGGAAACGCATGCTCTCGTGGCTGAGGCGCTAGAGGAAGATGGTCCATTCGATGCTATCTTCGGCTTCAGCCAAGGCGCTACCCTCGCCCTCTGTTACCTTCTGGAACACCAGATCAGGCACCCTGATCAGCCGCCACCGGTGCATTTTGCCGTCTTATTCTCCTGCGCGGGCCCGGCCTTTTCGTCTGACACGAACCTTGCTCGAGATATCATCCATTCACTGGCGCCGGAGGATTTTGAACGTCTGCGTGTGGCTGAAGTGGAAAGTCATACTGAAGCCAAAGATGCCTTCTTGGCAACTATGCGCACGGCCCTGCAGCTCGGGGGCGACAATGGCTTTGTTGTTCCGGCAGACGAAATTGACCAATGGGAGCGAGTATCTAGCTCCACTCGGGAACAACTAATGACCCGCGTCTTCCATCCCTCGTTGACGGCGACGCGAGTCAAGATCCCTACCATCCACGTGCTGGGCGACAGTGATACTGCAGATGTGCTCGAACAGGCGGAGCTGTGTCGTGGTCTCTGTGATCCCCGCTCGGTGGAGAGAGTGGCGCATTCGGCAGCCCACGATGTGCCCCGAAAACCCGACGAGGCTCGGCAAGTGGCCGAAGCAATTCGTGCGGCTGAGGCGGAGGCTTGTCTGATGATTTATTAATTTGATTATTATTTTCCGGAAAAAAGTACCGTCGACTAACTCGGTCAAATTGCAAGTGCTTACTTTTCGGTGCATTTACTCGTATCTAGAGTATCCTAACCGTCTGAATGGCGTCGGCTGCAGAGGCCGCGAGATTACAGATTGGGGGCCGTGGAGGGTTAGTTCGGAGTTTTCTTCGGAAGTTTGCGAAGAAAACTTAGAGTAAGGGAGGTGAGGGAGATGGCAATTGGCGTATATAACGTGGAAGCCCGGGTTGGCTTCAGGGTTACAATCCAGGTAGACCATACAGATTGAAGTATACAATGTCACACACACAGAGAGATGAGGCCTTGGCCCAAGATGGCATCGAGCCTATGGCCATCATTGGTATGTCTGCCCGGTATCCAGGTGAAGCCTCAACACCAGCGGGCTTCTGGGAGATGATCAGCAATGGACGAAGCGCGCACACCGAGGTGCCTGCTGATCGATGGAACGCGGATTCCTGGTATCACCCCGACCAGGACCGCAAGGGCACAGTAAGACCGAGATGAAACTCATGATATGGGCCAAATATACTAACCATACCTCGCAGACCAATGTCAAGACGGGCTGTTTCCTTGAAGAGGACGTCTCACTCTTCGATGCTCCTTTCTTCTCTATGACTGCCCAGGAGGCAGCTGGTATGGACCCAATGCAGCGACTCATGCTAGAAGTAGCGTATGAGAGTCTGGAAAATGCAGGTATTCCCATGCAAAGTCTTCCCGGAACGATGACCAGTGTTTACTGTGGATGTTTCACGGGAGACTACGGCGACCTGGCCAACAGCGATATTTACGACGCAGCTCCTTACCAGGCCACAGGTAAGGGTAAGGCAATGCTTTCCAACCGAGTATCATGGTTCTTTGACCTGCGAGGCTCGTCATTCACCGTGGACACTGCGTGCAGTTCCAGTTTGTACGCTCTGCACCTGGCGTGCCAGTCCCTGCGATTGAAGGAATCAAAGATGGTGAGTGATCACAATTTGTGAAAACTGTGGTGTTCAGGGAAACGAAAACTGACAAATGCATCCTTAGGCCATCGTGGGTGGAACAAACTTGATCCTCACACCCGACATGATGCATTCCTTGACTGCGCAACGATTCCTCAGCCCAGATGGCGTCAGTCATTCGTTTGATGCCAGAGCCAACGGTTACGGCCGCGGAGAAGGTATTGGAGCGATCATTATCAAGCCCCTGCGTGATGCTCTGGCAGATGGTGATACTATTCGTGCTGTCATTCGTGGTAGTGGACTCAACCAGGATGGTAGAACACCTGGTATTACTATGCCGGCGGCAGCTGCCCAAGCCGACCTGATCCGTACTGCGTACGCTGATGCCGGCCTCTCCCTGGCGGATACTGGCTTTTTCCAGGCTCATGGAACTGGTAAATTATATCCCATCAACAGCACTACTGCCCCGTAAATTTGACTGACCTTTACAGGAACTGCGTTGGGAGATCCAATCGAGTTATCTGCGATTGGTGCCACATTTGGCAAGGCCCGTCTTCCAGACCAGCCTCCACTCTATGTCAGCTCTATCAAGACGAATATTGGCCACACAGAGGGTGCTTCTGGTCTGGCTGGTGTGATCGCCACTGTTTTGAGTTTGGAGCAGGGATGTATCCCTCCAAATGCTGGCTGGGAGACCTTGAACCCAAAGCTGCGTCTCGACGACTGGGGCGTGGCATTGCCACCTAAATGCATCCCGTGGCCGACGGAAGGCCTGCGAAGAGCTAGTGTCAACTCGTTCGGGTATGTCATCCCAAATTAGGATCCAGTGTGGCCAAGAAAGAAAACTAACTGGTGTAGATACGGTGGTGCCAATGCGCACGTCATTCTTGACGACGCGTACAATTATCTCACCAGCCGGGGACTGGCTGGCAACCATCAAACATCAGTGATCAGTCCCCTGCAAGAAGCTGATTCAGGATTCAACTCTGGCGAGGCATCTGGCGAAGCATCTGAGAATGAAGATTATAGCGAAGATTCGGAGAGACAACATCTCTTTAACTTCTCGGCATTTGACCAGCCGGCCCTCAAACGTATGGTGGAAGTCTTTGCCGACTCAATCGATCAGCAGATGAAGTCTTCCAAGAGCATGACTCCTGCACAGGAACTGCAGGTGATGCAGAACCGTATGCAGGACATGGCCCACACTCTCGCAACTCGCCGCACTATCTTCAGCTACCGCAGCTTTGCCACCGCTAGCTCGCTGGAGGATCTCGTCGAGGTCCTTCGCGATGGACTGCCAAAGTTCGGTCGAGTCTCAAAGGCAGACAATGTGATTTGGGTTTTCACTGGCCAAGGTGCCCAGTGGCCGACTATGGGTCGGGAACTGATCTCGCATCTGGCTTTCCGGTCTAGTTTGGAGAAGACACAGGCCGCTTTGGAGAGCTGCGGTTGCTCTTGGAACGTTTTTGAAGAGCTCAACGTGACCAGCAGCAAGCGGCTGGATAGCCCTACTTTCAGCCAGCCTATTTGCACCGCTGTGCAACTCGGGTTGATTCATTTGATGAGACACTGGGGTGTGCAGCCCAAGGCAGTGATTGGTCATTCCAGTGGTGAAATTGGTAAGTTGACCCTGCAAGCCTGTGGATGTTCCATTGCTAACCAAAACAGCTGCGGCATACGCTGCCGGTGCAATCTCCCACGAAGACGCCGTCAAGATTGCGTACCATCGTGGAGTTTACTCTGCTGATGTCGGCAATCGACAGGAAGGCCTTTCTGGAGGCATGTTGGCCGCTGGACTGAGTCCCGAAGAAGCCCAACCGTACCTTGATCGCGTTGTGGAAGGATCTGCAACAATTGCCTGTTACAATTCCCCCAGCAGTGTTACCATCTCCGGAGACCAGAGTGCCATTGTGCAGCTCGAAGCTGAGATGAAGAAGGATCAGAAGTTTGCCAGACAGCTGCGTGTTCAAACTGCCTACCACTCTTCTCACATGAACCTTGTTGCAGATGACTACAAGACCGCCATGGGTGACATTCAGCAGTTGCCCAAGTCCACCAACTCTGTTGCTATGTTCTCTTCCGTCACTGGCGCATTGATTGACCCGTCTGAGCTGGGTACCTCATACTGGGTGCAGAACATGGTTCAGCCGGTGAGATTCGCCGAAGCTATGAAGTCGCTTCTGTCCTATGCGCCTGCAGCCAGAGGCCGTCGCCGTGCCACTCCAGTGGAATACAGTGCTGTCGTTGAGCTTGGACCCCACGAGGCCCTGAAAGGACCTGTCAATCAAATTGTCAGCGACTTCAACAGCAAGCTTGCGTCCACTATCACCTACACTTCTGCCCTGAGACGTGGTCAAGATGCCCAGGCGACGGCGCTCGAGGCTGTAGGAACACTCTGGAGTATTGGACACGCCGTGGACATGGCCAAGGTCAACCACATCGACGAAGAATACAAACCCAAAGTCCTGATTGATTTGCCTACCTACCCATGGAATCATGACAAGGGCTTCTGGCACGAGTCATACAGCAGCAAGTCCAAGCGATTCCAGAAGTACCCCAGGACCGACCTTCTTGGAGCCCCTGTTCACGACCAGAACCCCATGTCGCCTCGTTGGAGAAACATTCTGCGCATTCCCGAGAACCCCTGGTTGCAGGACCACAATATTCAAGGCTCGATTCTGTTCCCAGCCGCTGGTATGTTGGCCATGGTCATTGAAGCTGCGAAGCAAATCGCAGAGGACCGGAACCCTAAAGGCTTTGAGCTGCGCAATGTCCGATTCGACCGCGGACTGGTCATCCCTTCAGCGGAACAGTCCATTGAAACCACCCTTCACCTGCACCCATTGGATGCAGAGGACGCCGAAAAGGCATCATGGTACAAGTTCCAGCTTTTCTCCTGCTCATCCACTGGATCATGGACGGAACACTCCTCAGGAACCGTAAGAATGATGTGGGAGAGCAACAACAGCGCAGAAAGCAAGTCCGAGTGGACATCTTGCCAGGCCAAGTATTCAGCGATTCAAGAAATCTCCACCCAAACCAGTGTTCGAGCTTTCTACAATGGTCTTGATGCAGTGGGTATGCACTACGGGCCCAGTTTCAAGAACATGACCGAGGCCCATGCCCATGGTGCAACCCGCTCTGCGCACGGAACAATCACTATCCCTGATACCAAGAGTGTGATGCCGAATCAGTTTGAGTTCCCTCATGTCATTCACCCTGCTACATTGGATGCGATGTTCCATCTTCTATTTGTCGGTGATACTGGTGGTAACCCCATGCGGGAGGCGTTCGTTCCCGTTTCGCTGGAGCGAATGTTTGTTTCCTCTGACATTACTTCTGTTGCTGGGGTTGAGCTCAAGGGTTACACCCAGTGTTGTTCGAAGACGCAGCGTGAGACCGTTGGAACTGTAGTCATGTCCGGTGCTGACTTCACCAAGCCCGGTCTAACGATTGAAGGCTTTGTTGCTCGCGAGGTCAGCTCATCGACTGGACCGGTTGAGCCCATGAACTCCATGAGCGAGTCGCAGGCTCCCAAGCGAACTGGACATCTTCACTGGGTGGAGGACATTGCTCACTGGAAGGGCGATGCTGTTGTGGATAGCCTGAAGGCTACCCAGCGGATCACCGCACAGATGAGCAGCTGGCTTGAGCGACTGTGTCACAAGGAAGCAGAGCTCAATGTGCTGGTGATCGGCTCCCAACTAACAGAGGTTGTTCGCCAGTGGGCTCCGATGAACGGACGTCGCTTCTGTTTCCGGAGGTGCACTATCGCTGCGCCCACACAAGCTGACCTTGATTCCATCAAGGAGGCTCTTTCAGACAAGGAATATCAGGTGGAATACATGAGGCTCGATCTTGCCGAAGAGTCGACCCCTGAAACCCCTCGTTTCGATCTCGTCTTGTCTAGCACAACTCCTCAAGTCGGCTTAGGCCCGGAGAAGAGTCTGGAGTCCCTCCAGTCATTGCTGAACCCTGCCGGTCGTGTCATCTTCGGAGGAGATGCCAACTCAGAGCTGGGAGATGTTTCGGCATGGAACAAGGCTCTCACCACTGCTAGCTTCGAACAATCCCAGGTCTATCACAGTACCGCAGACACCACTATGATTGTCTCATCTACAGCGGAACAAGACACCGAAAAGCCCAAGGAAATTGCCATTCTTGAAGCTCCCGATATGACTCCTGCTCTCCGGACCCTCAAAGCAAACATTGAGGAAATCGTTCAATCACAGGGCATTGCCGTCTCAACTGTCAAACTGGAGGACAGCTCCAGCTTCACCGACAAGTGGGTGATCTCTTTGGTTGAAGTCGAGAAGCCTTTCATCATGGGATGGAGCGAGGAGAACCTGCAGCAGTTCCAGGCCCTGGCTACATCAGCGGAGTACGTTCTGTGGCTTACTCGCGGTGGACAGCTCTTGGACTCGCCGAACATCGACTGGAGTCTGACCACCGGTCTTTTGCGTACATTGCGCGTTGAGATGGCGAAGCTGTCAATTCCTCACCTGGACCTATCTCCCAAGCTTGATCTCACCTCTTCCCGTGCTGTGGAAGTTATCATGTCTTGCTTTAACGCCTCGTCGCCAAACAAGTCATATGAGCCTGAGATGGAATATGCCGAGAAAGATGGCACCATCTATATCCCTCGCTTCAAGAGCAACAACAGCTTTGACCATGAAATTGATCGTCACTCTGCTCAATCCAAGTCTTTGATGCAGAAGCTTGACGCTCAGGACCGGGCTTTGAAAATCTCAACTGGAAAGACGGGTCTTCTGAGCGATCTCCGTTGGACGGACGATGAGCTGATCAGCACTTCTCTCGGGGATAATGATGTCGAGTTTAAGACCCAGTACGTTGGTCTTGAACAGGCTGATGTCACTGTTGCAAAGGGCTCGAGCCAGTGCACTACTCTTGGTCGCCAGGCAGGTGGAGTCATCACCCGAGTTGGCGCAAACGTCACTCGCTTCCAGATCGGCCAAAAGGTTGTTGCTGTTCGATCTGAGGCCTGTCGCATGTTCAACCGCCAATCCCAGGACTTTGTCCAGGCCGTGCCTGACCATGTGAGCTTGGAGAATGCGGTTGCTACATTCAGAGCGTATGCCACTGCGTATTACGCGCTGGTCAATTTGGCCCATTTGCAGTGCTCCGAGACTATCCTCATCCATGGTGCTGACGGAGAGCAAGGTAAGGCGGCTATCCATCTGAGTCGCTACTTCGGAGCAAAGGTCTTTGCTACCGTGGGATCTGAAGAGCAAAGAGAAATCATCGCCAAGGAGTATTCTCTCCCGCAAGATCGCGTCTTCAACTCGAACAGTGGATCTTTCGCTCACTCCGTGCTCCGTGCTACCAATGGTGAAGGTGTTGATGTGGTTCTGAGCTTGGTGGACCACGACTCTGCGCCGCAGGAGCGTCTTTGCGTTGGCGATTTCGGCCGCTTCGTTGGATTGGCTGGCCGAGGTAAGAGCTCTCTTTTCTATATGCCAGATCAAGCTAACATGATTTCAGACCACTCTTCCTACAGTGGACTTTCCACTATGCAGCAGAGAAACGTCGTCTTTGCCACCCTCGACATGGAAGTAGTCGAGAAAAGCCGACCTCGCGTGGTATCGGACATTCTGGCGAAGATCGGAGCACTGCTTGATGCCGACCTCATCAAATCCATTCCCGCCGCTGAGATATACCCCGTATGCGATATTGAAAAGGCTTTGGTTGCGATTGACAAGCGCATAGCCACAGGCAAAGTTATCTTGGATTTGGCCGATCAGTCACCCGTGCCTGTGATTCTGCCTCGACTGGCCTCCCTCCAACTCGACCCTGAAGCTACATACATTCTCAGTGGAGGTCTCGGAGGTCTGGGACCCAGTGTCGCAGAAATGATGATTAGCCACGGTGCCCGTCATCTGGTGTTCCTTTCTCGCTCCGGGTCCAAGTCCGCCGAGGCACAGGAGCATCTCCGTCGGCTGAGTGGGCTGGGATGCAAGGCAGAAGCATTTGCCTGTGACATTGGTACCCTTTCTTCTGTGGAGTCGGTGCAACAGCTCGGCACAGAGAAGGGGTGGAAGATCCGTGGTGTCGTGCAGTGCGCCATGGTTCTGCGGGACAGCACATTCGAGAACATGACACACCAGAAATGGACCGAGTCCATTCAACCCAAGATTTACGGCAGTTGGAATCTGCACCAGGTGTTCGGTAACCAACCTTTGGATTTCTTCATCATGCTTTCTTCTGTGTCAGGTGTCATTGGAAACCCAGCTCAGGGTAACTACACCGCTGGAAACACCTACCAGGATGGATTGGCGCTCTACCGACACCAACAAGGCCTCCCCGGTACTGCACTTGCAGTTGGTGCGGTGATGGACGTGGGTGCTTTCGCTGACAACTCCTACTTCGAGAACTTCCTTGAGAAATTCGAGCACCTGGCATCCTTGACTGTCAAGATCGAGGAAGTCATGATTATTCTGCAGACACTGATGAAGGGTCAGACTGAGGATGGAGTGACCGTGCCTCCACTTTTGGCCATGGGTTTCACCGAAGAGCTCAAGCGTGATGGAAACATCACAAGTCTGTGGCCTAAGGATCGCAAGTTCGACCACCGTATCGAGCTGCCCGAGGATGGTGACGCCAACGCTGGTGGGGACAAAGTGCGCCTTGCCGATCTGATCGGCCAGGTCACTGATCTTACCGAGGCAGGAAAGGTGGTCGAGGAGGCCCTGAAGGCTAACCTTGCAAACGCCATGACAGCCTCTCCAGAGGATGTTGACGCTGACAAGCCACTCCACGCCTACGGTGTGGACAGTTTGAAAGCCGTTGAAGTTCGCAACTGGCTCTTCCGAGAGTTGAAATGCGATATTTCTGTCTTCGACATTCTCAGCCCCATGTCATTGGCTAAGCTGAGTGTGAACATTGCTGAAAAGAGCAAGTTCCTCCCTGAGAGCATCAAGCGAGGAGACCAATTTGAGTAATTTGGCCCCAACTAAGCCAAGGGATTTGAAGCTATAGATAGATTGAGAAAGGAAAATGTATTGACCGAATTAGACAAACCAAGCCCTAATGTCCCGGGAAATCCTCCGTAGAAATGTATAAAGAGCAGTCGGTCCCCCCCTGAGTTTCTCTCAAACCATCGTTTCTTTTATTCCCACTCCCCATCCCATTCTATATACCCCCAGACATGAAAGCCATCAAGATTATCGGGTCCCGACGGGCCAAAGTCATGGCCAGGGTTCCCATGCCCGAGCTCGCCGGGGACTGCGTCCTGATCAAGACCATGGCAGTTGCCCTAAACCCTACCGACTGGAAACACATTGATTTCATTTCCACCAAAGGCGCCACTGCAGGATGTGACTACTCCGGGATTATCGAAGAGATAGGATCAGACGTTGACCCGGCACATGGGTTGCAGGTTGGGGATCGTGTTGCCGGATTCAACCACGGCTGTAAGTATATCTTCCCGGCTTGGATTCCCTTGCTTATTCCTTTTAGGCAATGGAGAAAACCTCTCAGATGGCTCCTTTGCCGAATATATCGCCGTCAAAGCGCATATCAACATCAAGTTACCAGATTGGATGTCCTTCGAAGACGGTGCGACTCTAGCCGTGGGGATCACCACAGTTGCACAAGGAATGTACCAGCAGTTGAGATTGCCTTTGCCATCGCCGACGGCTTCAATCACCGCGGCCGATGACGCACAGCCAATTTTGATCTATGGCGGTAGCACTGCAACTGGGACACTGGCGATCCAGTTCGCGAAATTGTATGAGTCTGCTTGTATTCATATCGACATCTGCTAACGAAAGGTCAGATCCGGATTCAAAGTCATCACCACCTGTTCCCCGCATAACTTCTCACTGGTGCAAGAGCGAGGAGCAGATCATATCCTCGATCACAACTCCCCAACCCTCGCGAAAGATATTCGCGATCTTGCAGGGAACGAACTCTGCATTGTCCTGGACTGCATCACGACCGGCGAGTCCATCATCAAATGCTGCGATGCCCTGGCACCTTCATCTCCGAACAGGAAACTCCAATACTGCGGTTTGTTCACCGTTGGTGCTTTGCCTCGGTCTGATGTCGAGGCTGGGTTCACCATGTCATACACAGCTTTGGGAGAGTCGTTCCAGAAGTGGGACAACTATTACCCTGGAAGCTCTGAGGATGCTCGGTTCGTTGGGGACTTTATGAAGTTGACTTCGAAGCTACTTGAAGAGAGGAAAATTCAGAATCATCCAGCTGAAGTGGGATCTGGGTTAGAGGGGGTTTTGAAGGGATTGGATCGTCTTCGGAAGGGAGATGTCAGTGGTGTGAAGCTGGTTTATTCCTTGTAGTTTGCAATTATTTGGCAAGAACACATACATATCCATTATAAATCTGGGGTATTCCTACTTAAGTTATCACAGGAGATTTGTATTGATCTTAAATAAAGTCATCACTTCTTACAATATTCTCTTTAAATCTCGACAAAATTCGACTTGCGAGGGGTTAGGGTAAATGATACACACACACATATACCGTATAAACTCCTGTGCATGAATTCATCTAATCCTCCTGATCCTGCCCATCCAAAACCCAACTTTAGAAAACGCAAACCTTGGAAGAGCACACAGAAAGTCTACAGGTGCTCAAGTGAAGTGTAACAACAATAAATGCACCCAAAGACAATGACTCAAAACATACTTAAGTATATGTTTCCAAACAAAAAGACTCCAAACCCATGTCACACCAATTCCAAATCGCTCCAGATGCATGTCGTTCTATAGTTAGTTTATCAATCATGCCCCGTAAAATGTAATTCGTAGAGGAGACGCCTTGCATTCTGAACAGACAATACTGCCTGGCATTGTCGGCTTTCAGGGGTGATAGCAGCGTCATCGCCATGCTACCTGACGGTCGGCTCGGGTAGTGCGGGGAGAAGAGATAAAAAATGTGACTCGACATGATCAGATGTGTCGGGAAGGTGAGCATTATGAACGAGTGCCGAAAACCTCCCGTTGAGGTGGGATGGTTGGTAAAGTAGCATCTCCATCATTTGATTTTGACGCCTGATGTTGTTCTCGATCCGATCGGCCGCAGACCTGGAATATAATTAGATGCCTGTACTGTATTGTTGATATTTTGGAAATGCTCACCATATACAGGTGTTCAAGATTAGATTGATGGCAGCGGTGTGGGCCTCGAGCTTTTGTCGATAGCGGGTCAACGACTCTTCTCGGAAGTCCCACATGAACCTCCTCCATTGCGATTTGATTTTGACGAATCGAGCATTAGAACCACCCATCTGAGCTGAGCTTGGCTCTCTTATTATGTCACGGTATTTTGCAGTTGCTCGCTCCAGATCTTCAAGGACTGTACAGCACGAGCGAACCATGAACCCAAGATTTTGTTGTACATCAACGGCGTGTGGGTTTGGGTTGCAGTTCCCAGACGACATGACCTCGACGGCGTTTTGTAGGTGACTGAGTGAGCAGCTCAACGCCATGAGTACGTTCTCCAGCTCTCTGAGGTCACGTGGTGCGTTCTTTCGACCAATCGTTGCAGCAGTGAGCAGCCGATAAGCAATTTGGCTACAGAGAACAATGTCGCCAACCGAGAGGCTGGCCATTTTCGAGAATAAGAGAATGGGATGATATGGGATTAAAGCGCAGTTGAACTGAAGAATTTCAACAAAATGGAGTGGTAGATTTATACTGTCAAGGAACTGACTACGTAATACACGGTGTTTATGTACGTATTCCAAAACAGACTAGTGAGATGCCGAAGGGGGAATTCTTTTTCAATTTTGAACAGAGACTTCAGGAACAAATTAACAAAATAACTGCAAAACAAAAGATATCTCCACTATGACACGACGTCATAGACAAACTTCATAGAGTACTACGGGGGTGGAGTCCTTGCCCCCCCCCCAAATCGACCTATCACTTGCTGTCGGTGTCGGGCTGCGCAACGGCAAGAACTTTAGAACCAATCAGCGCACGAGGTTCCAAATCCCCTAGTTGGGTGCAGCATTCGGTGATTGGCTGAAAAGCCCAAGTTCTAAAGTTCGAGATCATGATATCAAGTCTTCCGAGTCTGCCTTTGGCCAGGCTGCATCTTGGTAGCATTTGAGAGGACGATTCCTCACTCTTGCGTTCTAAGTTTGAATCGTCCTCAGGTGAAATTGGAAACACCAAACTCGTGTTATTTTAACACCGCACTCTGTTATTCAAATGGCTTGGGCTGATTTTGTGGCGGGCCTATATAGGGAGCTACTTAAGTAGTCTATATTGGTGCCCATATACTGTGAATTTTTATGTCCATTCAAGATGCCTAGGTACACCGGAAGTCATCTATGGATAGATAAAAATATATTTGCCGTTGATCATAAATCATTCGCAGTCCCGAAATCAATATATCCCAAAAAAGCCCCTAAAATAAAAATGATAGCGTCTATCTTCTCTGCTGGTAACTTTTGGTTCGAGCTGATTGTTCTGATTGTTTTCTTAGAAACGCAGGTCCCAGCCAATTTGGGGGCCGATGTTTGGCAACTCGTCAGCGACAGTCTGCACGTCCTTGTCTCCGCGTCCACTGAGACAGATCACGATATCCTTACCGGGACCCAATCTCTTGGCAGTTTGAACGGCTCCCCAGATTGCGTGGGAGGTCTCCAGTGCCGGGATGATACCCTCAAGTTGACTGAGGAGACGGAAGCCCTCAAAGGCCTGTGCGTCGGTAGCGCTGATGAATGAGGCACGACCACTCTCCTTCCAGCTCGCAAGCTCGGGTCCGACTCCAGGGTAATCAAGACCAGCGGAAACAGAATGGGTGTTGGAGATTTGACCGTGTTCATTCTGAAGGACGTAGGTTCGAACACCGTGGAGAACACCCACGGAGCCACCGGTCAATGTAGCGGAGTGTCGTTCGGTTTCCAGACCGTCTCCACTGGCTTCAACACCGACAAGCTCGACAGAGGGATCCTTGGAGAAGGGGTAGAACATTCCAGTGGCGTTGGAGCCTCCTCCAACACAAGCAACCACAGCGTCGGGACTCTTGCCCAGATCGCGAAGTTGACTCTTGGTTTCTTCTCCAATGACACTCTGCAAGGTGCGAACCATCGTCGGGAAGGGGTGAGGTCCGATGGCCGAGCCGATGATGTAGTGTGTAGTGTCCAGGCGAGTGATCCAGGCGCGGAAAGCCTCGTTGACAGCGTCCCGAAGAGTACGCGAGCCCGATTCAACTGGAATGACGGTGGCACCGAGGAGACGGATACGGAAAACGTTCAAGGCCTGGCGACGGACATCCTCTGCACCCATGTAGATAACGCACTTCATACCAAATTTGGCACAAACAGTAGCAGTGGCGACACCGTGTTGGCCTGCTCCTGTCTCGGCAATAATTTCGGTCTTACCGAGGCGACGAGCGATAAGAATCTGGCCAAGAGCATTGTTAATTTTGTGAGACCCGGTGTGGTTCAAGTCTTCGCGCTTCAACCAAATGTTTGCACCGCCCGCATGTTCGGTGAGCCGTTGGGCGAGGTGCAGGCTTGACGGACGACCCATGTAGGGATAGAACGATCGGAATTCATCCCAGTATTTCGGGTCATTGATGGCGGCTTCGAAGCCAGCATTCAGTTCATCCAAGCAAGTGATCAGAGCCTCTGGGGCATATTGACCGCCGAAATCACCAAATCGGCCCAAGCCATCCTTGAAGTCAGATTTCTCCTCGGTGACTGACTCAGATCCAGTGGCTCTCGCCACTTGAGAAGCTGCGGGGGCTGTAGTATCCCGGGCAACCTTCCTTTCTGTGATCTCTGAGCAGTACTCCTCAATGACCTTTGCAGCTTGTCCAGCTGGGGCGTTGTTGAGAACAGTAATGACCTGACTACCAATTACAGCGCCATCGGCAATCGAGGTCACACTGAGGAAGTGCTGACGTGTGCTAATACCGAAGCCAACTGCCACCGGCACATTACCGGAGAGATCTTTCACGCGCTGGATCAGAGCAGGTAGCTCGGAGTCAAGGGTGCCAGTGGCGCCAGTCACACCCATGCGGGACACCAGGTAGATGAATGAGTCAGCCATTTGGCAAAGAATCTTCATACGATCCTCGGTGGTCGATGGGGCAATCAATGGAATATAAGAGAGTCTGTGAATGTGAGAATTGAGATGAAAGATGTTTGATTGGAGCTTATTTCGTTGACGTACCCTGTCTTTGTGCAGCCCTCACGGAAGCGGATTGCCTCTTTGATGGGAAGGTCAACGAGGATAAATCCGTTGACACCCACCTCTTTGCAGTCTGCCAGGAGTTTAGATTCACCGTAGCGCAGAATAGGGTTGTAATAGCCCATGAAAAGCACCGGGGTCTTCAGTCCATGTTGGCGGGCATCACGGACCATCTCCAGCATAGACGAGATGGTGACACCATTTTCCAGCGCCTTCAGATTGGACTTTTGGATGGTTGGTCCATCAGCAATTGGATCAGTGAAAGGAAGACCCAGCTCAATAATGTCTGTGATGATGTTAGTTGAATGTGTCTCATACTAAAATCTCCTCCGTGGCAGTGACTCACCGGCACCTCCCGCCTGCATGCCCAACAAGATATCGCGGGTCTCTTCCACACGAGGGAAGCCGGCTGTCACATAAGTGACGAGGGCCGGACGACCTTCTTTCTTGCATTGAGCAAAGGTTTGTCGTAGATGTTCCATTTTGAGATGAGGTGATGGAAAGGGAAAGTGAAGAGTAGAGAAGTCGAAGGCCAATGAAATAGGCGCCAAGACTTCCGTGGGTCAATTCGCCCCCAAACTCAGCAAAGTGGGGCGAGCGACATCGGCTGCTCTGTTCTCGTCGCTGATTGGTGCGATCAACACGGGCCGCACCGGCTGGGCCAGACTGTCCCTTTTTGCTCCTTTCCTATGGCTGCCGATCAAGGACAGAGCCTCGCTACACGATATTGACCAGCTAATCACTGGCTGGCGCGGGAGAATTCTTCAGTTATCTCGCTTATTTGGCCCCCAAGCTAATTTCAACGCCACACCATACGGGAAATGCTGTTACATTCAAGCTTTCGGCTATGCCGTGGCCTGATATACATAAAAGGGCCATGTCAGCATGGCAAGAAGGCCAGTTGAACTTTGCCCAAGATGGTACCTCTCGTTCGCAGTGCGTGTGAAGAATGCCATGAGCGGAAGACTCGTTGTCTAATCCCTCCCCATGGAGGTGCTTGTCAATCCTGTGTGACTTCCCAGCGCCAATGTTACTTCCTTCCCAGACAAAAGGCGGGCCGCCCACGGAGGGGTAGTCGAACGCTATCAAGTACCTACACAAGCCGACACAGCACACCCAACCCTCTTCCAACCCCGCCAACGGAAAAAGAGGCCACCGAGCTGTCTCATGATCATGCCCTCTATACGAATTCCTCCTTACCATCGTTTTTGAACCATCCATTGCCTACGACCGACACTTCTTTACCTACCGACCTGCCAAACTTCAACAGCACCCCTCTCCCCCATACTTCCATATTGCCTGAATATCTCATGATCAATGACCACATTGGCTTCCGACCATCTCAAAGCCATGGCCACAGCGACAGTGGGTCGTCATCCAGCCCGCCAACAAACTCCCTACGTGAGGGATCCGTGTCGGGTGGATTTCCGAGAATTTGCCCCCCTTGGCCCGAGGCATTCTCACGTTATGGGGACAACAAAAGCGTGGATTGGGATCGTTGGGATCGATCCTCAGTTTCCTTTGCAACTTTATTACGGAAATGCAGTGAGCTTGACCAGGCGGCTGATATGCTGAAAGACCAAGACCAACGGGCAGCCCTGGCACAGCATCTCGTTCTCATCCTCCGCGCAATCGACGCCCTGTGTGACGTGTGCGCAGCTTTCGTGAGCGAACATCCACCGCCTTGTTCCAAGAGTCTACTGGACCCGGCCATTTTGGCGCTGGTGATTGCGGCCAATTTCAAGGTCTTGGAGGTCTGTGGACTACTGGTCTCTATCACAGTCTCTGAAATGCAGAGGCCTCAGGATCAGTTACTTCTCAAGCGCATCGATTTCAGTTTGATGCAGACTCAAATTGCATTGACTGCTATGAAGGAGCAAGAAATGACTTCGCCGTTAGTCTTTCAGACAGCGCTTGATCAGGCGGCGTGCATTCATCGGCAGATCATAGTCATGACAGAGGGGTAGACAGTCAGCAGTGAACTTGAGCTAAAACTATCCCGGCACTCCCTTGTCGGGCCGCAATAACGGGTGTGGATATCGAGAAGACCACAGCTAAACAAAATTTACTTTGGCCCCTTTCAGGTACCGCCAATGCTTTCGCTATACATACCGGATTTAGCTTAACTCCATGCATTGGACAAGAATACGATAAGATCCCTGTTCCTTTCTAGCGTGCGCCCTGGCCATAATTGGATGACGGGAGAACTGAATTAGATGGTCTGGCTGTCAACTTTCCATTCCAATTTGGAAGCCCCGCAGGCCCAAGGCAGCGGACGGGATTAATGATGAACTGAATGAGGAAATCTCCCGCTAGTTCGCATCGCTCAGACTGTGAAGATTGCAAACGAGCCAATGAGGAAAAAAAGAGCTAAACTAATTCTGGCACGGTCAGAGCCCAAAAAACCCATTGTCCTATTGGTGGTAATAGAAGAAGTGGCTGCGCTAAGTGCTCCGCTGCGATACCCACGTTTCAGTCGACGAAATTTAGCGTAACTAAGCAATCTCACTCGATCAAATTTGCTGTGCTGAAGAAAACCTAAGAAAAGAACGGTGGATTGTCCAGGCGATATCATTCAAAGACTGGTCTATCATAACGTTCACGCTAATTCTCCTGAAACGACCGGATTGACTTGAAGGACGTCTTAAGCCCATGAATCTTTTTAGATTATTTTCGATCCGCGTGTCCTCCTAGTGGAACGCCTTAATAAATGCACCGCTCTAAAATCGGCATATTATAGGAGGCCCAAGTGTTCAAGCAAATTAATTTCTTTCTGCAAGAAAACCAATTTGGTCCGAAGTCGCCCCCTTGTTGATTAGCAAGTGTATCCTTGCATTTCATGAGGCACTCATGTTGGAAAATCCTGGGGCTGCAATTATCTCAAACATAGATTCAGATATGGCGAGCTCTTCAATGGGCAAAGGTATTTGACCCGATATCCGGAGATATTCATCTTCACAAACCAGCTCTTGAGAGAAGCACATCAGGGCTTGTGCTTGACTCTATAGCAGACTGCTGGCACCATTCATCCTGCGGTCCCCCTGAAATACATGATGAATTTCCTGGCAGTCATACTTCAGTTGCCGGATGACCTCAGTGAGGCTGAAGTGACCACAGGGGTGGAAAATGCTTCACATCAATCACAGTGCTGGAGAATTCGTGGCTTTAATTATGCCCGTGCCCGGTAAGTTATGCATCATGTGGTTCCAAAGTACCGGGATTCTGGTCATTTCCAAGGGGTTGAGGCTCTGTAAGCCGAAATGCTTGCCGGCGATCAGTCCCCGGATCCATGCATTTATACAGCCCGGGCCAGCCCGGGCTCTAGGGCTGTAATATTCACCAAATTTTCACGAATTCCTTGATTGTTCCCAAGCTCTGAGAAACCTGACGCCTTAACCCACTCTGCGATGAAATATCTAGATCGGGAATTTGATAGCGACTCTGCGTCCGATCCCGAGGCCGGGCTGTTAGCCTGTATCCCCGCGGCATCCAGGGCTCTCTTGGAGTATTGGGATGCGCAAAGCGATGGCCTGGCGTATATGGAGATTGCGTCATCAGATGCACTTCTCACTGAAGCACTAGCTTAGCCAGTTATTTCCACCCGCCTTCTTCTACTCGTAGTGGGATAGGTGAAATGTCGAGGTGTTAGGACTGATCCGAAGCCGGGTGAAGTCGAACGGCTAAATGAAAATTGCCGAGCCCATGTCGCCGATCGACTCGGGATTCTGCCGACGCGGGGTGAGATCGTTCATCTGTTACCTTTTGAAGGCGAGCCAATTGCCGAAACTGATTCTGATTGCTCGCAAATTTTGCAGTCACAGTCGGGACACGCGGGAACATCCGACATTCCTCAAGGAATACCACATTGCAGAGAGACCTTAACAGGGATCATCATCCCGAATACCCCATCAAGCAACGAGAGCCAGCGATCATCCAAAACTAAGCCTTTTTAACGGCAGAGGCTTGACTAAGACTCAATTTCGGAGGGGTCCCGGTCCAATCACCCCACGTTTTCGGCATACGATGTCGTTGTGATCAATAGCCGCCTCGCTTCTGTCAACAATTATGGGGTGCACATTGGAATTTGGAGCCTTTGAGGCAATTTGTTTAACCCCAGAGAGTCGGATGATGTCACTTTACCCTCTGCCCCCGCGGGGGTCGTTGGAAATTACCTCGTCCATTTGGCTATATAGAGGATCGGATTCTCCCTATGGGCACTGTTCTTTCGGTAGGGGGTTTTTTTTTCGAACCCGAGCGGAAAACCAGCATCATGAATTTGTGGCGGTTCGCACTCTGTATCACCTTAGTCAAGGCCTGGGTGGTCAATCACGGCACAACATGCACTCTGTACCCTGAATCTCTTACCCACCACGGGCAAGAAGTTGACGATTCACCTTCTATCCAAGAAGCCTTCGATACCTGTGGTACAAATGGAACAGTCAGCTTTACTGACAATGTCTTCCATGTCAACACCGTTCTGAACACAACAAATCTCCTCAACTGCGACGTTTACCTGCGTGGTGAGCTTCGACTCTCCACAAACATTCCTTACTGGAGGACACACGCGATCAGCGTGGTGTTGCAAGACCAAGTCACTGCCTGGCTATTCGGCGGGACAAATGTGAACTTCTACGGCCAAGGCGGTTTTTACAACGGCCAGGGCCAAGCTTGGTACAACGCCAACCGAAATGAGTCGAACCAGCCCGGTCGACCCATGAGTATGACATTCTACAACTCAACCAACCTCCATGTTGATGGGTTGAGTGTGATTCAGCCTCAGTTTTGGGCCACGTTTGTCTGGGCCAGTCAGAACGTCTCATTCACCAACTTGTTTGTGAATGCCACAAGTGACAGCAAGTGGGGTACCATGAACTGTGATGGGTATGACTCCTGGCAGAGTGATAACCTATACATTGAGAATGCAACCATTATCACTGGCGACGACTGCATTGCAGCTAAGGGAAACACAACGAACCTCTACGCAAAGAACATCTACTGTGAAGGAGGCACTGGTATCACAATTGGGTCCATCGGCCAATACCCCGAGACACCCGACTACAACCTGAACACCACATTCGAGAACGTCAAGATCAAGAACGCCATGGACGGCGCCTATATCAAAACATGGCAAGGCACACGCATTTATACCCCCAGCAACGGTGACTGGGGTGGTGGCGGAACCGGTCTGGTGAAGAACATCACTTTCCGAAACTTCGAAATGGAGAACGTGGGATTGCCCATTCAGATGTCTCAATGCGTTTACTCCGCCAACTCCGATAAGGGCTGCAACACCTCAAAGCTGCAGATCGAAGATGTCAAGTGGGAGAATATTCATGGTACTTCTCGTTTCAACATCGCCTCTTCTATCTATTGCTCGGATGAACGCCCTTGCCCGAACATCACTTTTGATCGTGTCAATATCACCAGCGTGAATAATACACGTCATCTGCCGTATTACGGCACGGATATCCAGCATCAGATTTTCCAGTGCACCAACATGCTGGGGCAGAACGGCTCTGGCATTCCGTGTAACCAGGCTGCTCCTAGCAACTTCAGTCAATGGATTTATGGAAACGTGGACAGCTCGGGTCTCGCCACTTTGACTTGATTATTTTTCTAATAGGTATGATGCAAATGCTATCATTAGGGTTTCCAACCTTGAAAGATTGCATCGGGGCATGAAAATTATAAATCAAACGAGTTACGTTTTATGATCATTCTAGATTACAATGCTTTCAGCAGAAATAGAAAATTAATCCCTTCTTCTTTGGATGTTTTTGCTAAGAGTAAACATTGAAATATTTGTGTATAAAGAACCAGACCTCGGGAGCTCATTGTCCCGGTCATTCTCAGTCACCAGTTGACAACCAGATACCGTCTTCTGTGTATAGGTGATCTCTATCTTGTTGTATGTATCGAGCGCCCGGATCTACCGGAGGTTGGGCATATGAAAGCAAAAGGTATGTAAAAGACTTCAATATAGTGGCGTGGCGAAATGGGTTGACGATCGTGGGGATATGAGAAATATGGTGTGACCGGATGTGCGAAATAAACCAGTGGCCATTCACTGACCTCGGGAACAACTCAGGAAGCAATGATCATAACCAAAAGCCCGCTGACTTATCGCTGGGCCATGGGATCACGAAGGGTGGCTGAGAACTTCACTGAATCCGAGCCCGGCCGGCAGTTCATTCAGTCCAGGAGTGGCCCAAGGCCAAGCGACAGCACAAAGGCAGTGGAATGAAAGGTGTATCCATTTATGTTGCTTTGGTGTTCCGCGACTCGAGAAGTTCACGAATACTCCTGAGCTCCTTTAGTCGGTCATCCTCGCCCTCCTTCAGTAAGCGGAGATGCTCGGCTTTCAAGTGTTGGAACTCCTCGTCTAGCCTGTGATGCCAGGGATAGAGAACGCAGACTTGGAAGCAAAATGCCGAGCTGGCAATAACAAAGTTTGTGAGAGAGAACCCGCGGGTAATAATCATGATGCAGGTTGACCCGGTGGGAGATAGTGGGGAGGGTTTCTTTGCGACCAGAGAGGAGTTAGTGACTGGTACTCAGCTATACTTAAAGGCAAACCAATGAATAGTCAACTTCTCGTACCTGTTAGGAGAAATGTTGCTCGAAACCAGACAAGTGCCAGAACCTCTCGACGATGTATTCTACCAAAGATGCCCCTGAAACAGAGAAGATCTCTGAGTCTGGCAATTTATCCTCCTCGTCTCGTCCATCACGTGCTTTTGTTCTAGAAGACCCGCAGCCGTTGGAGTTGAGGTCATTGTGGAGATGTGCTGATTTCCCATTGCTTCTATACTGCGAGGTCTGTTTCCCTACTTACTGTTTGCGTTGCTCAATTTGCCCCTTATTGAGAATCTAAGTATGATACTTGTCCTGACTCTACATAAGAAACCCCCGAAATATCGATCGCAGTGACAGTTCTTTCGATGTCCGTTGAGGACGAGGAAAGCCCTTGGCCTGTGCACCACGAAGTATGGGGTATGACCTTTCGGCCGAAGCGGCAATTTCTCGGTATCCGACAGGGCCGAACCGTTCGGGTTGCCCTCACATCCGAACTAAAGGGAACTAAAGGGGCTGAATGAAACCGTTAAGGTAACTCCGATGATGATAACCTGTAGATCCGTTGCGCCCATTCCCCCAGGGCGTCATAATTGGTGGAACATCCGTTTCACGGGCGCCGTCGGCGAGGAGCCGAGCTTGCCTTCGATCTTATAAGAGGGCGGTTTGAATCCAGAAAACCAAGACTTGGTACCTGATGAAGAATTCCCTCAAAATGCTCTGCCGGCAGAGTGCCCTCGTGGGGGGACGGGATCCCACGTTGACCCCCACAACGCGGCCACTGCGGTCCATAGGTCTTCAACGCGGCTCTGCATCTCCACGTGGTTCTATTACGAACCAACCATGGCTCAGGGGTTCAGGAATTGAGCCCCTTGAGGCGAACAGTATTCAGACGTCTCAGCAGTCAGTGCCGCAGGTCTTGTGGATTGGATGTTCCGACAGCGACCCTCGAGAATCTAGTGTTTATCAGATTCCAAATGATCAGCCACTAGAGCTCAGGAATTTGGGGAACATGATAATTGAGGGTGATTTATCTTCCGAAACCATGATCAAACATGCTGTGGTTAATCTTCAGGTAGCGTTGCCCTTGCCATAGCCAATCGGACACGCTTCTTGTTTTTACTGACGCGAGTAAGGTAAAACACATTGTTGTCTGCGGTCATTATGGCTGTCGGATTGTGAAATCAGTTTGCCGAGATGGTTTGCAAGGCCCGTGGTTGAGGTAGGCTTGTCTAAAGACTGTGGGTTCGTCCCACACCAATTAACCATTCAAGGAGTAGGAGGCTCAACTCACTTCATATGAGCCACGAGAACGATCTCAGTCAGCTCCCAATTTCAGAACATGATCACTCTTTTGTGAGAATCAATGTTCTTGACCAACTCCGGATATTGCGTACCTTTCTCGAGGTATCCGAGGCTATTGCCTTGGGAAATTTGCACATACACGGCGTGGTGCATGACCCAGAGAGGAATATATCCCACCAGATACTGGAAACACAGCCTACAAATGTTTAAAGTATGTATGTGACGTCATTTAATTTATGGGGTGGGGGTACCCCAACTATAGACCTGGGGCTCTTCTCTCCAACACATCACTTTTATTCAGTATATTCTACGGCGCAGTAGGAAACCATTGGATTACCATCTTGGGGATCAATCCTTCTTAGGACCCGGACTCAAGCAGTAAATTTTCTTCACATCCTGCAGCATAGCCTCGAAGTCAATGTTGAGATTCTTCAGCAGACCGTCATGCAGGTCAAAGACCAATCCATGGACAACGGGGAACTCATCCCTGTCGTAGCTTTGCTGAACAGCGGCAGTCTTGATGATGTTCCTGCAGGACTCGACCACATTGAGCTCAATCAATCTGTTGTATCGCTGACGCTCATCGGCAATAGCGTCAAGCTCCTTCTCGTGCAAGCGGTAGACGTCGCGGATGTTGCGGAGCCAGGGGTTCAGCAATCCCAAATCAGCGGAGGTCAGGGCAGCCTGGACACCACCACAGTTGTAGTGGCCACAGACAATGATATGCTTGACTCGCAGGTGTCGCACGGCATAGTTGATGACGGACATGACGTTGAGATCGACATTGGGGACCAGGTTGGCGATATTGCGGTGGACGAAGACCTCGCCTGCCTCCAGGCCCATGATCTCATTGGCTGGGACACGGCTGTCACTGCATCCAATATATCTGTTTCCCGTTAGCGCGATCTGGGTTGGAGTGAGACTGAATATCCCCCGCTCTTCTTACAGGTAGTCGGGCTTCTGCCCCGCAGCCAGTTTATCAAAAAAGGCAGGGTCAGTGTTGCTCTTGGTTTCGACCCATTTTTTGTTGTTCTGGAAGATGTGGTCCAGGGTGTGGGCGGGTTGGTCAGCCATGATGTAGATTAAGATGCAAGGGTTGCGGAGAGGGAATGTCCAGTCCGTGTTTCACTTGATTAAAAGCCCCTCAACGGCCAGGCGGGGTTGCCCACGTAAGCATTCTCTCAACAGTTCAGCTCCACCACTTTTCTTCACCGGGAACGACTCCGTAGTGTCTTCTCTGTCTTTGCTATGCATGCGGACTTCCAATTGGGCCTTAATGAAATCATCAACTCGGCAGCTACTCCGTACCACATCTGAAGATGGCTCAAGGTGGGCAAATTGATTCAGTTACGGCGTACTCGGGATGGAGTAAATGGTAGTGAAGGACTATTAGCTCGTATTCTATAGATCTCAGACTTCCCTAGGGGACCATCATCACTCCTTGTATCCGTACGAGTACTACATTCCCGTTCGCAAGGGTCACGCCGAATTCGGGATTGACCGTGTCACATGACCTCGCGTTAGATCACGAGTTGCCGCGGCAACATCGGCCTACACTTCTCCGAGAGCGCGCGGTGCCCGTGACGTTGTACGAGGTACAACGTACGGAGTATCACACTGTGGATGATGTGAAAGTAACGGACCACCGTACGGATTGATCATTTGGATGGGTTCGTATGTCACTAATGATCCACCAGAGCCAGAGGCTGTTGATCTGAACAATTGCGCTTGGTAGAGCGTCTGCGGGCGCGCAACTCGCTTATAGTGGGGTTGCAAATACGCTATACTATCTATGGCCGAGGGGCACCGACTCCGACATCTTCAACTTGTCCTGTCAATTCATCACATAAGAACAAATACCAACCGCCAGTCGCGTCTCACTCAAAACACCATATATACCCCGTCATGTCGAACTCACAGTCTCATCTCTACACGTTCCCCGGTAAGGCGGAATTGGCTGAAAGCCTGCAGCAGTACGTCCTCAAAGCCGAAGCTGCCGCTCTCGCCCACCATGATACCTTCCGCGTAGCCGTCTCTGGCGGTTCCTTGCCCGTCATCCTAGCCGAGGCCCTTTTGGGAAAGGCAACCATCCCGCAATTCGGCAAGTGGGATATCTTCTTCGCCGATGAGCGCGCCGTTCCCCTCGATCACGCCGACAGCAACTACTTCCTGCTGAAGGAGGAATTCCTCAACAAAATCCCTGCGGAGCTTGGAACCCCTTCCGTGCACCCTATCGCCGAAAAGCACGCCAACCAGGACGACGACCCCCAACAGCTGGCCGACTTATACCAGGACGAATTGAAGCGCGCATTCACCGGTGGAGAAAATGAAGCGCTACCCATCTTCGACTTGATCCTGCTTGGCTGTGGACCTGATGGCCACACCTGTAGTCTGTTCCCGGGCCACAGTCTTCTCCAGGAGAAGACTGCTTGGGTTGCTGCCATCTCGGACTCGCCCAAGCCCCCACCCAAGCGCATCACCCTCACTCTCCCTGTCGTCGCCGCTGCTACCCAGATCGCGTTCGTTGCAACCGGAGGAGGCAAGAAGGAAATTATGCGCGATATCTTTGACTCGGAGGATGGTTGCGGTCTGCCCTCATCCTTGGTTAACAAGGCTGCTGGCGATAAAGTCAGCTGGTTCACCGATTCGCCCGCTACTGAAGGCATTGCCTATCCCCGTGGATAAACGCTCTGCAATGAAGACTCCCAACTCTGACTTTTAACGGCTTAAAAGGATTGGCAATGAAGCTAGCGTTTCAAAAAATCAATCTCACGTTCCCCATGACAGTTATCTCCCAAAATGTTTCTAAGCAGTGATCTGGGCAATTCCTTTCGAGGCCGCATCTTTCTTGAGTGGACAATCGCGATACATTAGGTCTTGTTACACAGACCGGGTTCCAACATTCCAAAGTGACTCACAAGCTCAATGTCCAATGACGATACTTCCGGTCTCATCGCCTAAATGCTCTGGACAGAAGACGTGGGTTTCACTTTTACGAGAACTTGTTCGATCTAGTTCTTTGAATAAGGCCAATAGTGCATGTTAAATTAGAGGTGTAAGTATCTGATTGGGGGCAGCCTCAAAATTTAGGCAGTTGGGGCCACCGACTCCTCAATGGGCCTAGGGAGCCTGGCAAATGTGGGGAGAGATCGCTTGATGCCTATTGTGATGCTTGGCATGCATTTAGGGCTTGGCATCATTGGCCACGATCTTCCACAGTGGAGTCTTCTGCCTAAGGTTGCCTGGCCCCCGGGCCCCTGAAAGACTAACCCAAATCAGGATACATTGATGTCCGTATCCAATGCTGGGATACTTAAAACGCAATATCGCCTGCAATTTGCTACCATTATTCAACTCAATATCATCTCAATTACCTGTTTTCGACTTGATTCAGCAATGGCTTCTACTCTTCCACCAATTCCCGCTAAACACAATGATTTCTTTAGCTATGTTCGCTCTCAGCCAGATACCCCCATGGTGGACTTGGTCAAGCCCTACATCGAGTTCGATGCCGTGATGCGCAAGAAGTTTGCTCAAGAGCCGGAAAGCTCTGCAGTTCAGGAGAATCTCATCAACGTGACGCCGATCTATGACCAAACTGGCGGTAACGACCTTCGCATTCGGGCTCGTGATCTCGAAGTCGAAACACCAGAGCAAAAAGAGAAGTACCTCCTACCCTTGGGCAACAAGGATCGCAAACCCAATGGCTCGCCGGCTATTGTTCCCACGTTGAAAGAGTTCCGAAATAACTTCGCTCTTTTCACGGAAGGCTGTCTTAGTGAAATAGACTGGTCGAACGTGGTGGCAGCCGGCAGTGCTGTGGTCACTTCTTTGCTACCAGTGCCAGAGCAATACCGTCATTCCAAGCGTGGTCTCCGCAAGTACTACCACGAGATCTTTGCCCCGGCTTCCGATGTCGATCTTTTCTTGTATGGCCTGAATGAGGAACAAGCCATTGAGAAGATCAAGCACATCGAGGACAGCATCAAGAACACAATCCTTTACGAGACCACGACGGTCCGTACCAAGAACACCATCACAATTGCCTCGCAATATCCCAATCGCCATGTCCAGATTGTTCTTCGAATCTACCGCTCTGTTTCTGAAATTCTGACCGGTTTCGATGTGGATGTTTCATGTGCTGCTTTCGACGGTAAGCAGGTCTACGCGTCGCCCCGTGCGATTGCCGCGTATATTACACAGATCAATATGATTGATCTGACGCGCCGCTCGCCATCATATGAGAACCGATTGTCCAAGTATTCTCATCGAGGATTTGAAGTCTTCTGGCCTGGATTGGACCGGTCTAGAATTGACCCGGTACGCATATTTCCTCCACGTGCCTGCGGTTTGATATATCAAGAGCTAACAATTCTAGACCATCTTCGAACGAACCTTCAATCGAACGGTCGGCCTTGCCCGACTTCTTGTCCTGGAAAAGCTCCCCAAGTCTGATGATAGAGATCTGTATCTCAGCAAACGCCGAGAAGAGCGCGGCCGCCCTGCCCTGAGCATGTACATGCGACGACGCCAAGGAAGGGAGCTTCGTGGAAACATCAAAGACGATTGGGAAGATGAAGTTCCAGAATGGCAGGAGCAAGATCAGGTGTCTGATTATAATACTTTCGTGCGTTTCACATTTCTCCCTTGATTTCTTCTACTGACCTCCTCCAGACCATTCCTTATGGGCGAAACTTCAACGCCAAGAAGATCGAAAAGATGCTGTATACCAAAGACTTGCTCCTCAATGCTCAATGGAACCAAGATAAGAACCGTGAGGTCTATCTCCATCGCCACCCCGCATTCTTTGGCGAGGCCGAACATGTCATTCATGATTGCTGTGGCTTCTGTCCTGTGCCCACTACCGAGGAGGAAAAGAAAATTGCTGCAGAGGAAAGCAAAATATACGTCTCTGGTGACATCTCGTTCATCAAAGATGATCCCGGTCGCCAGGAGATTGGAAGTTTCAACCCAATTACTGAAACAGATTGGACAGGTAAGACTGAGGAGTTCCATTCACGAAGAGCCTTTTTTGCTCACATCTCATTCTAGAAATGGCGTATGTCGGTCGCACCGAGCGCCTATGCCAGGCCATTGTCGCAGATGACTTGAAAGCCGTGCAAGCCTGTCTTGCAGAGGAAGGATCCAATCCAGATCGTCGCGACTACACCGGACGAACTCCCCTTCAACTGGCGTGTATGTCTTCGACTCCAGAGATTGTTCAGACTTTGGTCGACCATGGTGCTCGGATGATTCCTCGCATGGCCGATGGCAAGACTGCGCTTCACATTGCTGCCTCCCGGGGAGATGTCGAAATCATCCGCATTCTGCTCACCAAGAGCAACCAAAATGAGGAAGAAGAGTTCAAGAAGCAAGAGCAGCTGAAGGAGGCCACGACCGAGAAAGAAGCGGTCAAAGATGTCACAGATGTCGCCCAGGAAGACCATCCGATGGACGACGCAAGCGACCAAGACGAAGATATGTCCCATACATCTGCCTCTTATGTCAAGGTTGAGCCGGAAGAACCTCTTGTGACCTATGACACCATCGAAGAGAACGAACTTGAGCCAGATGTTTATGACGTGAATGTGGTGGCATGGGACAGCCGCGCTTCGCCATTGCACCTCGCTATGCTCAATGGCCATACGGACGCCGTCAAAGAGCTTGTCTCTTCCTTTGGGGCTGACGTCCTCATCCCCGTGAAAATTCTGAATGATTACAACAGGAAGCCCGAAGCAGCTATTCTCAATCTGGTGCTTGCTTTCGCTCTACCTTCGACAAAGAGGATCGAGATGTTCCGCACACTCCTCGAGCTTGGTGCGTCCCCCGCACAGGCGGATTTGAAGCAGAGAACCCCCGTATTCTACAGCGTCGAATACAGGAAAGACTTTATGCTTGATCTCTGCTTCGAGCACGATACGCCGGCCGTCAAACGAGCAATCAACCATTTGTCTATCTCCGGATCAGCCTGGTCTACTGGTTACTCTTCGGTGCTGATCCAAGCCCTGGAAAACAAGATGCCCGCAATGGCAGTCAAACTGCTAGATGCGGGCGCAAAGCCTGCTGTTGAGTTCGGTGATTTCCTGAAGTCCTTCAAAAGGGCCTTCCCCGACGATAGAGTGTATATGAACGGTCTTGAAGATCGCTTCAACGAAACCGATCGGCAGCCAATCGTTATGGCTGTTATGAACGAGCTGCCCACCATCGCGCTTGAACTCCTCAGTCGGGGTGCCGATCCAAACACAAAGACCAAGATGCGATGGGGCCAGGATGGCACAACTGTTCTGGACTGCACCCAACGGAGGCTACGGGGGCTTCAAGAATTCTTGGACAAGCCTGAGGAGGTTTGGCAGTTGGGTTATGGCCAAAAGTTACCTCAACTGTTCGAGGAAGATGGATACTACCTCGACAGCCTTCCCGCAGACAGTTACCAGCGGCTTGTCGCAACAACGGCCTTGAAGAATGCTCGAACCGAGAGCAAGGAGGCCGAGGCAAAAATCAAAAAGGAGAAAGAACGTTTCGTCAGCCCTCCAGGTACCATCGCCAAAAGGGAAGCTATCGCCAATATGATCCGTGACTACCAACATTTCGAGACGGAGCTCCGGGCTAAAGGCGCAAAGACATGGCGAGAGCTCCATCCCGACCTTCCATACGAGGATGACCGAGCTCTGCCTGAAAAGAAGTATCCGGAGCCTGTTCAGAAGAAATTCAAGCTCGAATTCCACTTCAGCGAGCCGGGCCTCAATGATGTTCGTCGCGACGGATACATTCGACTGTGAGATACCTACCATTGATTCCCCAGAGCACCATACTAATAATATCAACGTTGCAGATTCGAAGCGGCTTGGATTAACGATCTTGAAACGATCAAATCCTTGACACTCGGAATGTGGGGACCTGCCGCAGACCAACGGCCCCTCGAGCTGGCTGTGACTGGTAATCTTTCGGTTTCATGCCTCACAATTTCCATTTTGCGTGGCCACCTCGACCTCGCAAAGTCCATCTTGGAGATTATTGGCCAGCAGTACAAGCCAAAGGAGTCGCGGGGTCAAGTTCGATTCGAGATTGCTACTGATGAGTCGTCTGATGATGATGACGACGATGATGACAATCTCAACATCATTGGTGACACGGTTGATGAAACCTTCACTCATGAGAATGTTGGAGAGGTCACGACCCATGTCGAGAGCGAAATGACCCCTCTCATGGCATTGCAGAACACCTTCAAGACTTCTCCCTTCTTGGAACAGTATAGGCTGAAGAATCACGTTGAATCCACACCAAATGGAGGAAGAGCTCTGGTCAGTGTCGACTCGCTCATGAAGTACGCCATTTACACGAACGATTTAGCCATGATGAACTGGCTTTTGGAGACCGGGCAGAAGCTTGAAAGCGAGGATCCGCTTGAACACAAATACTGGATTAATGATGATGATCTCAAGCTGGCCATCTCGCTCGGACGCACTGAGTTCCTTGCGAAACTCATTCAGCACAGCGGCGTTGGTCTCCCGCTCGCTAAACTGAGTGCAGACTCTGGAGTGGAAACTACAAAGGAGCCTCGATACTATCAAGGGTTGTCAATTCGCGGCGCAAAGCGTTCCGACTGGGCGAACGCAGGCCGAAATGAGACTATCAAGCCTTTGGGTCTTCCCACTCCTCTTTTGATCTCCGCTTTCCAAGGAAACATTGCCAGCACTGAGTTCTTCCTGGGTACAGCCCCTGGTCGATACTATCTTGAATATGTGAACTCTCACCCGGACAGAAAGGATGTCAAGAGAATTGCTCGCTCCAAGCTTGGGCTTGAGGGTTCTGTTCTGAACTGGTTGCAAACGAGAAGTAAGTTTGGAACGAATCCCATAATGTGATCAAGATAGCTGACCCTCAAAACAGACAATCTCGTTCTCCACTGCGCAGTGATGGCTAAGCCGTGCGAGGAATCAGAACGTCTTGTCCAGTACATTGTTGACCACCACCCTGAGTGCCTTGAGGTACAATCTGAGAGTGGAAGGACTCCTCTTGCCTTGGCCTTTTCTCTCCGCCGGGTCAAATTTGCTCGCATTCTGATTGCGGCGGGTGCTAACCAAGCAACACGGGATAGTGAAGCAAACAACCTCCTTCACATGCTCATTCAATCCGACGGCACCGGCATCTGTGAAAATTACAATACCTTCAACAAGCTCGTCGGCATGCTGGATGACTCATTGATTCCTACAATGCTATCTCAACGTGCTGGAGAAGACGCAAGAACCCCCTTCACGCACTGGCTTCACAACGTCTCTGAGTTGCCTTCGTATGCGTCAGTCTACGATGTTAACGGAGAGAAGCGAATGACCAAAAATCAGATCAAGACCACCATGACAAACGCAATCCTCGACCTGGCAACTTCCACTAACCAGAAGCATCTGGAGGTCTTCGATGGCGCGGGAAACACCCCAGCCCATCTCGCCGTCAAAAACAACCACCCTAAAATTCTCAATCTCTTGCTCGAACGTCGCCCAGATCTCCTTTACCGCGAAAACTCCACTGGAACCACTCCCCTTGAAATGGCCGTGGCTGCCTGGGTCAATAACACCACGTCCAGGCTTCCTGGCCGCTCCAACCCGCCAGACTCAGACAACATCATACAACGGGATCCTCGGTGCTTTGTCGAAGGGTTCAGCAATCCCGGGAAGATCCCATCAGATGAGAAAACCATGCTTCGTGTGTGTCGGGAGAAGGCCGAGCAAAATCCTGGGAAGAGACGGCTCGTCAGTCTTTTTGAAGCCAATGAGGTTGCGAAGAGATTGGCTACCACGCAGCGATCTTCTGAGAACAACAGGGGTCGATGCTACCGTCGTCGTCGCCGATTCGGTGACTGTTATGGTGTTGATGACGGTGATGAGGTGGAGCAGTGGATCGGTGTGGCTTAGGCTTTGCATAGTTGCTGGACATCCTGGTTATTCTAAAGCTCTACTTGTAATTATCATCGTCAATTGGAGATCAATCAATTTCAACTACCAGAACACAACATTTCGTAGCACATAGCAAACCTGCTATAGTCATAGATCATACTTCAAGCGAGTCAATTTTGATCGTTAACTAAATTAGTACTTTTTTTGCTCAAGGTCGATCTAAGATGGACCCGATGGGTTAATGATCGACTCGCTTACGTGGGTCACAGTGATAGCGCGAACCGGTTCGCACCTGTCAGACCCTGTCTAGCTCGATCATTTTGGCAAACACATCATCCCGGGAAATCGAAACTTCAGATTCTGTCCCTCGAAGAGCCTCGACACCGACTGTGGCATGGTGGACCAAGGCGCGAACATGGTCGCTTCCGATCATGGCGAACTACTCAAGGCATTTACGGATGCTTGCAGGGAAAAGGATATTTTATCTCGGCCTGAAAGCTTGGAGAGCAGAGACCTGTGCGATGGATTACTAGACCCGCCTACCCTTCTGTATGTTGTTGCTCAACTGCCAAATGCAGCTCCTCCGAGTTCCCCTGAATTGCTCTGCTGACCCCAGCAGACGATTTCTAGCCGCCCGCAAGTTCGATCTCGGGAAGGCCATCGAACATTTTGAAACAGCTCGTCGATTTCGCGAAGAGAACAATATCATCCAGCTTTATGACATGATTGAAATTGCTGATTTTGAGAAAACGCGCAAATTGGTGAGTGAGAGCTTGTACAAGGGCGCCTAAATTCTGATAGACAACAAGTACTTTCACTGGACTGGTCGCAGAGACAAAAAAGGCCGACCGGTGTGTTTCTATGACCTTGAATACATGGACAAAGATGCCCTAGCACATTGGGAAAAGACGCGCACGTTTGCACAATGGAAATATTCACAGGCTGATACGAACCCACCTAACCCTGACATGCGACAACTGGCTTCGGTGTATATTGACAGTATGATTCGATTTGTTATACCCCTTTGCTCGATGATGGCGGACAGACCAGAGCCCTCCAACCCCATCACCAGCTCTCTCTATCTGGTTGATGCAACCGACTTCGGACTGAAGCGGGCGTGGGGTATCAGGACTTTCGCCCAGGAGATTAGTTGGCTGTTGAACACATGCTATCCAGAGACCGTCGAAAAAATCTTTGTGGGTGCTTTATTCCGAATCTTATATAGAATACCTACTCACTAATTGATAGGTGTGCAATTCCCCTTCGTACTTTCAGTCGATTTGGAAGTACTTAAAGGGCTATGTCGATCCTCATACAGCGGACAAGATTGTCTTCTTGCTCCCTGAGGAAGTATTACCCACCCTGAGAGAGGTCATCGATGATATCAATATCCCTGCAAAGTTTGGCGGAGGTCTTGCATTTACCCACGGGCAATCTCCAGACCTTGAAAATGATATTAAGCAGCATTTGGGACTGGAAGATCCGTCAAATACTCTACCCCCGGGTCCCATCAAGTGGATTGAGGAGTTGGATGGTAGGAGAACTGCCTTGGCTGTTGGTAGCCAAGGCGGCGCCGAAAGAAGTGACAGGTTTGCCACTATTGATGTACCGGCGAGCAACATTTCCGCTCAAGCGCTCTCAGTCGAAGCATAAATTACCCAGATGAAGATACGCAGTAGAAAAGGAGATACCGAATGGAGAGGAATCTGCATTCAACAAGAGAACGTGATATCATAACAGAGGAAAGCACACAATATTTAGGAGACGATTGATCAAGACCCAGGTATTGGCACTTACTATGCACTTTCTAATGAAGAGACGGGACTGCCAGACTAAACACATTCTCCGGGTCGAACGTGGCTTTCAAGTCTTTCAGAGTTTGAGTGGTTGAACCGTAAGTCTTTTCCAGCACCTCGGCGGATGAGAGCCCAGTAGTATTGAACAAAGACACATAGACTGTGGAAAGAACAGATCGTGGATCTGCCTGCTTTACTTCTTGTTCTGTTCGTCTAGCCCAAGCACGTGATGTGTCTGCAGTCGCATCAACCGTGGAGAACCCTATCAACTCCAGCATGTAATGTGGCGTCCGTGTTTCGAACACAGAGGGTAGACCCCCAGAGCCTGCCGTAGTCGACTGTCCACGTAATTGGTGAATGGAAAGCATGGTGCCGGGGTCAGAAGGCATTTGGTCAAGACTGCGGCCAATGGATTCAGCAATGGCAGGAGATATCTCGAAGGCGTTTACAGAGTACGCAGCCCCCGATCCAGTCGGCGGCACGAGGGCGGCGGTGCCAGCAAACCATTTGGGGATAGTAGTAACCGCCACGGCGTTTGCAACAACAGGGTGTATACTGGCAATCTTATCACTCCATCGCTGACCCTCTTCAATGTCGGAGCCACTCCATACAAAAATCACCCCATGGGTGCGACCATGAGGAGAATTGAAGGCAATTTGTTGAATCGTGAGTTGTGGGGGCAGCTCTTCCGACCTTTGAAGCTCGCTATAGGCTTTGTTGAAATTCACTACAGATTTAATAATATCGGTTGAGTCAAAAATGATGGGACCGGCCAGCAGCTGTAGAGAAGTTTATTGTTAGCTTCGACGCTGAATCTGCTCAAAGGCTCAACCTTACGCTTGTCATAGGATAGACCTTGATGGTAAGATCTAAAATCACCCCGAAGAGACCACCGGCACCACGGATACCCCTTAAGATAGACTCTTCGGCCTTGAGGATCTCACCATCATGATTGATTATGGTGGCCCCCAGAATCTGATCGACTCCAAGCCCCCAGTGACCGGAGAAGGGCCCATAGCCACCATAGGTGGCCCAGCCAACATACCCCACCGATGGGATAGAGCCGATGGGTGTCGCGAGCCCTTCCGCCCAGAGTTTGTTACCAAGCTCTTCCTGTAAAATTCCACCTTGAACCGTTGCGGTCTGACGATCCGGTGCGATGGTGACAGCATTAAGCGCGCGGATGTCGATCAAGAGAGCGCCCTCAACAAGTACACGACCTTCCAGATTATGACCTCCGCAACGTATGGTGAACTGTAAGGACTGAGACTTGGCATATTTGATGAGTGCGCAGAGGTCAGAAGGTGATTGTGGCTGGACGATGGCCAGCGGGTTATCTGGACGGTCGCTTTTGAATACTTTGCGGGCTGTCGGGTACTCAGGAGAGACGGGCGAGATGTATTTGATGGTGGGGAAGTTTTGGAGGAAACTCTCCAGGGCAGGTAGCTTTGTATCGCTCATGATGGGCGTGGATAAATTGAAAAAGAACTGAAGGGCGCCAGCCTTTTTAATTCTCCGTCTCACCACATCAAGCCGGGAGGCTGACGGTCTAGAGCTATTGATGACAAGTCGACGAGCCTTCCAAGGTTGCCAATCGTAATTGATGCGTTTTTGGCGTTCCTGAATCATGCATATCATTGATCGAACTCGATGATGGACCACCGCACCAGTCCACAAAGCCGTAAGCCAAGTCCGCCCCCGGGGCCGACCCCCGCCCAGGTCAGCAAATGGGGGTTTGCCTATGGGGTGTGGGCCTGGAGTATGCATGCTGACATATGGCCCCCGGAATCGGGGCTGAGAGTGTAAATTTACGAACAGACCAATCACTATTCAGTATCTAAGTGCAAACAGAAGTCTTAGTGTAGGTGCATAGGTATCGCAATACTAAAGTCTTACTCTGGGAAGCTCTAAAACTTGAAACTTCGAGCAGGGGTCTCTTCACTTCACGGGCTGCTCGGTGGGAAAATTATTGTATGACAGAGAGCCAACACTAAGAGACTCAGACTGATCCGTAGATAGTACCGCCAGTGATAAACTCGACACTCCGCTTCCTCCCATCCAGTAGTAATAATGGAGTGAGCGTCTTTCCCAGTATCATGGTTGCGCTGAGCAGATAGACTGATGTGCGTGCGCCGACGCCAGCCTCCAGAATAGATCGAGGGTGAAAGACTGATGTTGGCTGGATTTTTGGTATAGAGTGGCATCATCGGATGACCGACAGTCGAGCTCCTGTTAGGGCCACCTAGCATTGTGCGCTACTGATACCGGTCCCAGGATGACAAGACGACGTCTTGTCTTATTTGGTCTTTTGGCCTGTCAGATAGCATACCTGGGGTATTGTTTTCACAGCCCCGTTTGATATATGTACTAGAGTCAGTTGTGTATGAACTTTAGAAGGTACAGCAACTTTAGAAACGGGCCGACTGCTCCAATTGTTTTCCGGGAATGTCGCGAGGTTCTTCCCCGCATACATGAAGTATTGGACGTTCGAGATATCAGACGATCATCTATAAATTGTACAGATACACTAGGAACTTCGAGATCACCGCAAACTTCTAAACTTTAGAACACGCTTAGACATCCCTTCTCTGAAAATCCGAATAAAAATGAAGCATTTCTAAAGTTGTGGTGTGGGGCGGAAGTCCTAGTTACTGCTTGATATATAGTTCCGCATGCTCAAATATTTACTGCTCAAGTGCGACCTAACTTTAGAAGCAGAAACTCTCTGGAGGGGAGAAGCACGCCTAGGCTCTCCGACAACTTTAGAATGAATTACCCCGATTGTCCAGCTAATTCTCGTACTTAATACTTCCCATATTGCATTATGCAGACCTCGTTCCTGTGGCGAGCCATCCGGGGCCCCGGAACGAGATTACATAATCTACACGAAGGGCGCAATCTCGCCTTCATAGGTGCTCGCTGTTGTTCAGAAGTCCCTGGAGTCACAAATTAAGATAGTTCGGAGTAGCAAACGCACTTTCAGGACTAGAAAAGGCTCGAGCATGGACAACCTGTCTTTCAATCCACCCAACGGGCCACTTGAGTTGGGGGATGAGGGGGCAGAGTGTGAGTATTGTCTTCCTTCGTGCACGCACTTGAACTGACGTGAAGAAACAGTCAACATGGACGCAGAATGGAAGTGGTTCGAGGATTTCTCCCCGGAGTTTCAATCTATGAGATTTGATGCACCCCTCACCACTCCCGACGCGCTGTTTGCCTCCGCGCAGAATACATTAACCAGCAATGCACATGCTATGCCACCTACTAATGAGCCATTTGGTGAACCGGAACTCATTGACTCAGCGGAAGAACCAAGGTTCGCCCCCCAGATTGGGGTATTTGATAGTCCGCTCGACCCTGGTGGCCTTAGCCAAATGAGTGAAGTCATCGACAACCAGGCAAATTTTTCCACTGCAAGCAAATCCAAAACTTCACGCGCCGGAGTGAATGAACCGTACTCTAGGTCGCGAAGTGATATGAGGAGCCACCCTCCAGGCCTCCCTAGACACCGCAGTCGCTACTCAAGGAGGCGACTAGGCGAATTGACACCACCAGTTCTAATTTCGCCAAAGCCCAGCGTCCATGATGTCCCTGATCCAATGCAGCGATGGCAAGATTCTCCACCAGAAGATGAACCGGCATCTCTTTCAGCTATTATGGATGCAGTCAGGTCAAGCGAAGGCCCGAGTGCTGCAGAGTTTGGCAGATCTGGCGCAGGCGGCAGTGAACCACCTGCGCGCCCTGGTGAGGCTTTTCGAGGATATCGGAATGCTGCTTCATCTACAAGCGGCGAGAGCGGTGCTAGCAAATCGTCCCGAAACTCCCTGCAGTCAGAGAACTCCGGCTCTGGGTCATCAAGGAACTCATCTGCATTACGTCCACGCAGATCTCGAGGGCGGATTACGAAGGCCCAACAAAAAAATAATGGAAAGGAAGAGCGGCGTATATTCTGTTGCACGTTTTGCTGTGATCGCTTCAAAAGCAAATACGACTGGACACGACACGAAAAATCTCTACATTTGAATCTGGAGGCGTGGATATGTGCGCCATTTGGGGGCGCTGTCTTCTCCACGACCACTCAACGTCCACACTGTGCCTACTGTCATGCTCTGGAGCCAGATGCAGAACACCTTAAAACGCATAATCATCAAAGTTGCCACGGGGATTCTAAAGAGCCACGAGTCTTTCGCCGGAAGGATCACTTGGTCCAGCATTTGCGACTCGTGCACGATCTTCAAGTCATGCCTCTAATTGACGATTGGAAACTTGAAACGCCGGCATTCAAATGTCGCTGTGGAATTTGTGATCAAACGATGAACAGCTGGGATGAGAGAACCGAGCATATTGCCGCCCATTACAAACAAGGATCAACCATGCGAGATTGGCATGGCGAACATGACTTTCCACCGTCTATCGCCGCACAAGTGACACACGCATTATCACCATATCTGATAGACAGCGAATCAGCAAGTATGGTCCCTTTCTCCGCGACCGACTCCAATACCCGAGACCACTTCTTCCAAATTTCCTCGAACGCGGGGATGCGACAGGAACCAACCGAAACCCAGCCGCTTCAGCCGCTTCCAGAAACCTTCACCTCCCAGTCCGAGATCAGCTCGTTCACGCAAATTTTGACCATGCATCTCAGCCACTATGCTCAAGACCAGATGAAACAGGGGATAGTCCCCACAGATGAAATGTTTCAGCAGGTGGCAAGAAGGCTACTCTACGACTGTGAAGACAACTGGAATCAGACCGTGGCGGATAATGGACAATGGCTCTCGGCATTCCGACAATTACATTGCCAGCCTGATGCGGGCGATCGCGACCAAGTTTGACTTCCAAGTGGTTTACACTCAAATCACTCTGAAACCATGGGTTTGCCCGATGATCTCATTTCGGAGATTCGTGGGAAATAAAAATTTGCGTGGCAAATAAGGTTAACCCCCCAGGGCGCACATGTGGGTCCGGGATCTGCCCCATTCCCAAGGTTTACTCTCCTTCTTTGAGAGGAAAAAATGAATTTGATCATTGAATATCAGAGTGGAATCATGTCGGTGCTTTGCTGGTCTGGCAAATTCGAAGGCAACTTGGCATCTTCTTCGATTTTGAAATCTTCGGAAAGAAGTGGGTCTGGATCTAGGGCGTAGGGCGTGGAATGAGCTTTAGCGGTGGTAGCCTGCGCTGGGATTCAACAGGCGTTGCTGACGATGCTGCTAGTCATAGGAATCAACATAAAGAAGCGTGAAAGACTTTTACCTGGGTGACTTTGACCAGATGCACGCCCCGTTCACCACACGCTGTCGAACCGCCTTGCTGCGCTGCAATATGCCAGGCTCTGTACGCCGACTGACCAATGATGCCAGGAAGTCCCCAAGACCTCGAGTCCACGTCTTGGGTCTTGGAAGCATTGGCACGTTCGCTGCGCACTCACTCTCCGAAATCCCTCATCCTCCATCGGTGACCTTGCTTTGCCACCGACCGTCCCTCCTCGACGCATATCGTGATAATGGAAGCCAAATCTCCCTTGAGACGAGGGAAGGCCAGCAGGTAGATTATAAGGGTCACGACTTGGAGGTGTTCCGGGATGGTCATTGGTACTCAGGGGCAGCTCCAACCGATACAGGTGCTCCAGAAACCAGCCCGATCGAGAACCTCATTGTAGCCGTGAAAGCGACCCAGACAGCTTCTGCACTTGAAAGGTTGAGAAACCGACTGACCCCGCAATCGACTATTCTGTTCCTGCAAAACGGATGCGGGATGATCGACAGGGTTAACGCCCAGCTTTTCCCTCATCCCACCGAGCGCCCAAAATATATCGTCGGTGTTATTTCTCAGGCGTCACTCTTCGCAAATCATTCGACATCGTACACACCGGTTTCGCTGCGACATCGCTTGGGATGGTTCCAAAGTTAGATGGCAGCCAAGAAACTCTACAGCAAAACTATTTACTCGGCGCTCTTCCCTTATCTCCCCGTCTCAATGCCACGGCCTACAGCTACACCGATGTGTTCCAGATCCAGCTCGAGAAGCTGGCGGTCAATGCGTTCTGCAATCCACTATGTGCGCTGAATGATGCCGAAAATGGATTTCTGTTTACTATACCCGAGATGCGGCGCGCAATCTTGGAGGAAATCTCAACCGTGGCTTGCGCGCTGCCAGAATTACAACATGTGGAGAATCTGAAAGAACGATTCGCCGTGGACAAACTCGAGACAACCGTAAATGCGATCATCCAAAAGACATTCCATACGACGTGTTCGATGGTGTGGGACTTGCGGGCAGGTCGCGAAACTGAAGTCGAGTTCATCAACGGTTATTGGGTGAAGAGGGGGAGAGAGCTCGGTGTGCCCACGCCTATCAATGTGGAACTGGTTGAAAAGGTTACGAGACGGAACCAAAGTTAGAGACTGTCTACGTTATTGTTTTGGCAGGTCATTGCGGCATTTAGAACGTGGGATGTCATTGATCTACCCACAATTCCCAAACGTCAGATCTACACTGTATACGAGTAAAGATGTTTGATATTGGGTGGCAAAGACAGCTTCGCTGGCACTGGGGCGACGTGCATAACGTGATGATAGTAGCATGTTCACTAAATGCCTCAACTGCATAAGCCCTTACGGAGTACGGAGTAACTAGAATGCAGGGAGTACAGTATGGGGAAAAGGAAAAGCCGGACTCACCGTGTGATCGTTCAGCGGAAAAAGCCGGGGAGTTGTTGGGGGCGCTGTATACGAGTAGCTCCAGCTAGCCTGGGGCCAGACACGTCGCTCGTTCATCCAAAACAGAGCGAACCCCGACAATATCACTGGGGCATCGGAGAGGCTCACGAGACCAATGAAAAATGGGGTGCATGGACAATGTGCTCTTGATTCGTCAGGTAATACCTTTTCACGCTCCCCAGGCCCCATGCCGAGCTGTTTCGGCATCTCACAATGAGGATCATCCCCCGGTGGAATCAGCTACGATACTCGTACAACTCGAAACGGGGACCCCAGTCCAACGTGGGATATGCCGTTGGGGAAAGGCCGAAAGGAGAAGCTGCAAATATAATTCGGATACCAGATATTATTGGAAGTGATCGTTCGTAGGCTATGTGGATCGCCGAGGATCTGCCAACGAATCATAAGCTCGGGATCAATTTCGGGGTCAAATTCGGGGGATTTGGTCGTTGTCGGACTCACCGGGAACTTCACAGGGGAAACTTTTTCGGGGTGGACATCCGAGAAAAGTTTATTTGGCTGTGCTTACAGCCTTGGAGGACTTGCAGGGGCAGTATTGATGCATGTCACCATCATCATCAAAAATAATTATACTCAGGTCAATTGAAGAAACTCCCACACACTAACCCCTTCAAAACGCTTCGATTGGATCCAAATTGGTTGAGTTGTTCGAGGTGGTCAAGGGCCGAGTGACGAGCGGCATGCCGACCCCGCCGGTGGGCCGAGTAGCCAATCATATCGTATCGGCTCGGGAAGATCCTCGGTCCATTGTCGGGGAATATGCTTGAATTCTCTGTTCGATCTGTTTTTCCACGGATGTCGTCCGAGCATGAATCAGTCAATCCCGTGGCGTTCCTACTTGTAGAGACAATTCGTTGAGAATTCTCGTGATCCACTTCGTATTCTGTGAGCACGGCAGAGAATGGCCTAACGATCCCCCATATCACGAATCTGGAGTACGGAGTAGAAGATGGGGGATAAGAGAATGCATACAATGCACTGTATACAAACAAGAACGGATATGCTGCTCCGATAGGAAGGCGAGAAAATTGCGTTCAGGCACGAGACGATGTTTGGTTCTCCGTCCCCACAATTATTTTTCGCTACGAGTACTCCAACTCCCTGATTGATCGAACGATCGTTTCTCTGGCACTTTTCTCGAAGGAGGTGCCTTGAAATGCACTACTCCACTCTCCGTATAATCCCGCAGCCCCGGTTCTCAGGAAATTCTGGAGTCCGGAGCATGACGTACGGCGTCTCGGCTCGGGCGTAAAAGGGTAAAATAATTATATATGAGACTTGCCCTCCCCCAAGCTCAGGGTTTGATTTCCTCCTCAATCTTTCTTCACCTGGGAAAATCACATACACCATGAAGGATACTACCAAAAACCCTCAGCCGGTCTCGGCTTCTCACAACGAGAACGTCCCTTCACAAGACAGCGTTCCCACATACCAAGACCGCACCAAGAAGGGCCTCATCGTCGGAGGAAAGTTTCGAAATGAACTCTCTGACCAACAGTCACAAGAATACGACAGCAGCCTCCTCCAAGAAGTCGACATCGATCTCCCTCTTACCCTCACCAAACCCCAGGAACACAATGGCGAGCAATACATCGTGCTCGACTTCGTTGAAGGCGATAAGGAAAATCCATTCAACTGGGATGGACGCCGAAAGGCTTTCATTGCCACTCTTCTTTGCTTGATGACCCTTTTCATTGGTCTGGCCACTACTGCATACAGCTCTGGTATCGGCAAGATGGTTGATGAGCTGCACACCACCACCATCATTGGCCAGCTTGGTCTGTTCTGCTTCAACTTCACCTGTGCCCTGGCTCCTCTCTTCCTCGCTCCGTTCTGTGAGTTGGCTGGTCGCCGTGTCATCTACGTTGGTGCCTATGTCTGCTTCTGTTTGATGTTTATCGGTCTTGCCCTTGGCAAGAACATTGCTACCATCCTCGTCTGCCGTTCTTTGCTTGGTCTGTTCGGTTGCGTCGGCACCATTCTTGTCGGTGGTACCTTCGGTGACATGTACACCCCCGAGCACCGTGCCATCCCCATGGCATGCTTCTCCTTCATCGCCATTCTGGGTACAGTCGGTGCCCCCATTTACGCCGGTTTCATCGATCAGGCTCTTGGCTGGCGCTGGCTCGAGGGTATCCAGGGTCTTGCCAACATTCCTCTGGGTGTCATGATCGTCATCTTCCTCCCCGAGACCCGTGGCAGTGTCTGCCTCTCCAAGCGCGCGAAGAAGATTCGCCAGGCCACCGGTGATGAGCGCTTCGTCACCATCAACGATATCGAAGCTCCCGGAATCAAGCACATGCTGCACAACTCCTCCGTCAAGGCTGTCAAGATGCTTTTCACCGAGCCCGTCGTCTTCGCCTTCGGTCTCTGGATCTCTTTCGCCTGGTTCCTGGCCTTCCTCTTCTTGTCCGTGATTCCCATCACCTTCCAGGAGAAGCGTGGCTGGAACGAAGGTGTCTCTGGACTTCCCTACATCTCCCTCTGCCTCGGTACCACTATCGGTTTCGGCATGAACTTCCTCCAAATCCGCAAGTACAAGTCCCTCACCCAGGACCCCAATGTGCAGGTCTCTCCCGAGGCTCGTCTGTACGGTGCTCTCTTCGGTGCCGTCTGGTTGCCCGTCGGTCTGTTCATCTACAGCTTCACCCAGTACAAGGGTCTCCACTGGATCGGACCTGTCATCGGACTTGCCCTGATCACCATCGGTATCTTCTTCATCTTCGAGTCCTGCTACAGTTACACTTCCGACTGCTACGGCGAACACTCCTCCTCCGCCATTGCTGGACAGGGTTTCATGCGTAACACCCTCGGTGCCGTGTCACCCCTCTTCGCCTCCCAGTTCTTCCACAACCTGGGCAGCCAGTACGCTGGCTTGCTCCTGGCTTTGGTCGCGACTTTCTTGACCTTCATTCCATTCGTCTTGTACAAGTTTGGTCCCGCGCTGCGCGCACGATCCCGACTTGCCAGTGCCACGGTCAATGGCACCGACTAAATTCATTGCATATTTTTGCGAATTGGCGCTGCGGTGCATATGGTTTTATGAAAATTACAGGCTTTAGGCCTCATAGCATTTTAGCGAAAGACACTTTTGAACTTGAACACATCCGATCTTCCCTGTAGAATTTGTAACAAGTAAACTCTCAGCGGCAAAACTCAGATTCAAGCCTTAAAAGCCAGGCATTAGTTGGAAAATTAATGATCCGCCAACTCAGTGACGGACCAATCAGCAATAGGCGGTGTGCGCTGGCCGAACGCAGAAATCTTCTGCGGCAGTTGAGTAGGCGGTGAGGAAATAAATCTCTGGCTCCACGGCTAGACTCATCAATTTGATCTCCAGCAACGTTCTCATCCCACATTTATTCCGTCCATTTTACACGGCCGTGATCCTCGAGTGAGCCATTTCTTTCAAAGATTTGGTGTTTGAATTTCTTTCCATTTAAATCCTTTCGAATCTCCAACCGCAGCAATGGCCGAAGACACTTCCGCGGCTTTCCCCATCGCCGATGAGACTCTCTCCCAGTCTCTCCTGGACCTTGTCCAGCAGGCTTCTCACTACAAGCAGATCAAGAAGGGTGCCAACGAGTGCACCAAGTCTCTGAACCGTGGTACCTCCGAGATCGTCATCAGTAAGCTATCATCTACCTAAGAGACTTTACCCCACGATTCTAACAATATTGCAGTGGCCGCCGATACCGCTCCCCGTAAGTCAATTGAGCCATAATAGCTCACCTCGAAAGCATTCTAATATCAACGCAGTGGCTATCGTCCTCCACCTGCCCCTCCTCGCCGAGGACAAGAACGTATGTACCCTGGAACCAGCTCATACCTGCGCATCTTCCGACCCCGAGACTAATTTCAATCCCAGGTTCCCTACGTTTACGTCCCCAGCAAGATGGCTCTCGGCCGTGCCACCGGTGTCTCCCGCCCCGTCATTGCCGTCTCCATCACCACCAACGACGCCAGTGACCTCTCCGCCCAGATCCAGGCCATCAAGAACCAGGTCGAGCGTCTCATGATCTAAGCTGTTACTTCGGTACCTTGGAATTGGATTGGCTTGGAAGCAAGGTATATATAATGGACTGTCAGCACCAGTTGACAGTGATGAATTGCTTTCGAAGGGAAGGATCCCTTCCCAGTGAACTGCATCTTGCTTGTTGGATCAGGTAGCTCTCAGCCTAGACCTTGCTTTCGCCCTTTTATGGGACAATTCGGACATTAAATCTTTGACTTGAGCTCTTCGCGTAGATTTTACTGTTGCCGAGATTTGGAGTGCATTCAAATTAGTGATGGATCGACAGGTTTCGTACATAGATGGCATTTGCCGAGTGATCGGCCATAGGACGGCACAGGTGCTGTGCTGGGGTTGCTACCCGATCGTAGTTCCGTCTATATGAATTCCACACGGAGCACATTTAGAGCTATTCAATCTACCACCGCATGACACCTAGGCAGGTCCATAATGCCTCAAAGATACAAGAACTTGAGAAGTTCCATCACCAACAATAATTCACGCTTGGATCTAGTAGCTAGAAAGCCACACCCACTAAGCTTTATGGGCCAGCGTAGCGGCCGAAGCTCAAATCCCGAGGACCAGGTTTGGGATATTGTCGATGTGCTATATTTGCGAGCACATCGTCCTTGACAGGGATATGGGACAGCTGGGCACTGCTATATGCAATGATCGGGGGCCAGCCCCCCCCCCCCCCCCCCCCTCCCCACAGACTCACTCCCCAGCCACGCTACCTACCACCACAACACTTCCACACACCAACAACAAAAAACCACGCTAA